>APFE030815568.1:0-11639 GCA_000404065.3 Pinus taeda | reverse complement strand
TTTAAAAACTTACCACATGGTTAAGAAGGAATTTTTTTGGGATGGCCTTAAATCAGATATTCAAAAGTTTGTGGCGGAATGTTTGGTTTGCCAACAAAATAAAGTTGAAACAATTAAGACACCGGGTCTATTACGACCTTTATCCATTCCAAGGCAACGTTGGGAGGAGGTTTCAATGGATTTTATCACAGGTTTACCGAAGTCTGAGGGAAAGAGTTTCATCATGGTGGTAGTTGACAGACTTACCAAGTATGCACACTTTTGTGCATTATCACATCCATTTAAAGCCAGTAAGTTTCTACTGCATTTATGGAAACAATTCAAAAGCTACATGGAAACCCAAAGATTATTGTAAGTAACAGAGATCCCATTTTCACTGGAAATTTTTGGAAAGAATTATTTTCTTGTCTTGGTACTCATTTAGCTCATATCTCATCTTATCATCCTGATTCAGATGGGAAAACTCAAATAGTAAACAAATGTTTGGAAGGATATCTTCGTTGCTTTTTATCTGATAAATAGACACAATGGGTCAAATGGTTGCCTCTTGCTCAATGGTGGTATAACACTTCTTTCCATACAGAAACAAAAATGACCCCATTTATGGCACTGTATGGGTATCAACCACCATCCATCACATCATATTTAAGATAAAATTCTAAGGTTCAGGCAGTGGAACATCACATCGAACATCAACAACAAGTCCTCCAACTCTTAAAGGATAACCTCGTGTTGGCACAAAATAGAATGAAACATGAGGCAGATCAACATCACAGTGAAAGAACTTTTGATGTAGGTGATTGGGTATTCCTACGGCTACAACCATATAAGTGAATGTCCCTTAAGCAAGCTAAGAAGGATAATAAATTATCACCAAAGTATTATGGTCCGTACAAGGCGTTGCAAAAGATTGGTACTATGGCATACAAATTGGAGCTTCCTGCAGCTTCTCGATTGCACCAAGTTTTCCATGTTTCATGTTTAAAGAAGGTTATAGGCGAAAAGCTCCTAGTTCAAACAATATTGCCAGAACTTTATGGGGAAGGAAAAATTATATTGGAACCGGAAGCAGTCACAGAAACAAGAACTCGACAGCTACGAAATCGTTCAATTTCAGAGTATCTCATCAAGTGGAAGAACTTATCCACTGAAGATTCCACATGGGAGGATGAGAATTTTATGCAGAAGTATCCATAATTACTCAAGCATTGAGGACAACACTTTTTTGAAGGAGAAGGGCATGTTGGGTCCCTATAATACTAGTGATTACCCCATTACTATTGTAGTTATACCCCTTATTAATCTTGTTCTGCCCCTATTGCCCCCATATTGTTATTATTGTGCCCCATAGAATCCCTCTATTGTTATTTTTGTGTATTTATATTATTATTGTTAGGTCGGCTGGATTATATTGTGACTCCTTAGACTCCTATATATAGAAAGGAGGTTTTTTCATTTGAATAATTCAATAATTGTTTATTTATGTAATGTAAAGGAGGTTTCCCCCTCGAAGAGGCTGAATTCTAAGGAGTTGATCTATCTTTTCTATCTTTTCTTGAGCTGGATTGATAACACCATTCATAGTATGTACCGATGCATCAAAAGATGGATTGGGTACAATATTATCACAACATGGTAGGGTGATTGTATATCCGTCTAGGAAGTTAAGGACGCATGAAGAAAACTATGCAATCCATGATAAAACTAGCAACTATAGTTCATGCCTTGTGAATCTGGCGACATTATCTGGTGGGAAATAAATTTGAATTGAAAACATATCATAGAGTTTTGCAACATATAATTACTTAAAGTGATCTAAATGCTAGGCAAAGAAGGTGGTCAAAACTCCTAAGTGAATATGTTTTTGACATAACTTACATCAACGGTACACTGAATAAAGCAGGTGATGCACTTAGTCGAAGACGACAAATATTCTCAGTAATTTCATTGAAGATTCATTTATGGGAGCGCATCTTGAGGGAACAAAATGTAGATGAATGGTGCAAGGAAGTTAAAGTTTCTCTTTCTGGGGAGGGGGCTAAGAAAACAAGGTAGAAGGTTATTCTTGTGATGATGATTGTATGCTGAGATTCATTCAAAAGGTTGTAGTTCCAGATCAAGATGGGATTCGTGAGTTCATTTTGAAAGAAGCTCACCATGCAACACATATGGCTCACCGAGGAGTCCAAAAGATGTATGGTGATTTAAAGCAAAGTTTCTTTTCGACGGGCATGAAGAACGATGTAGCAAATTTTGCGGAAAAATGTTTAGAATGCCAACTAGTTAAAGTAGAACATGGTTATCCAATAGGATTATTGCAGTCGCATAACATTCGTGAGTCAAAATGGGAAGAAATATCTATGGAATTTATTGTTGAATTACCTAAAACAACCAAAAGGCATAACTCCATTTTTGTGGTGGTCGATAAACTTACTAAGAGTGCCCATTTTATACTCGTTAGGGTTACTTACAAAGCATCTAAAATAGCACAAGTATTTATCAAGGAGGTGGTTAGATTTCATGGCTTTCGTAAGAAAAACACATCAGGTAGGGCCTCTATATTTACAGGAAGATTTTGGACTAGTTTCGAGGGAGCCCTTAAGACACAATTAAATTTCAGTACATCTTATCATCTGGAGGTTGATGGCCAAACTGAACGAGTAAATCAAGTGTTAGAGGACATGCTTAGAATGTACATAATGGATCAACAATCTAAGTGGGAAGATTATCTTCCTCTAGTGGAGTTTCATTACAATGACAGTTATCACCGCTCCCTCGGTATGGCACCTTATGAGTTGTTGTATCGAAGACCATGCAGAACACCTTTAAGTTGGGACATATTAGAGGATAGAATCTCGGCAGGTCCTAAAATGGTTCAAGAAATGGAAGAACAAGTGTTTCGTATAAGGCAAAGATTAAAGGAGGCACAAGATAGACATAAGAACTATGTTGATATGCATAGAGTGTGTTGGGCAACTAATCCTCAATGCGTTAGTGTGGTAGCCAAATAGTCAAAAAGAAGTCCAAGAGACCTTGGGATGTGAAACCCAATGGTCAAACAATGTACTATAAATGCATATCAATTGTTAATATAAAATTGATTCTCATGTTTTATCTTTCATATTCTATTGCTGCCATGTGTGTTTAACATTGTATCAGAGAAGGCGATTGCTGGTCCCGCTCCAATTTGAGCCACTAATTTCTGTGGTCATTTTTGTGAGTTTGTTTCTAAACCTTAGTGTTATGTAGACTATCTGAAATCTATAACTGTTAAAATGCTGGCCTATAGTGGGCTATATTCCCCACTAAATCTTGTTATTAATCATTCACCTATCGCTGCACCTTATTATAGCCTGCCCCAGGCAATGTCGTATACATTTTTGATATTATCTCCACCCTCTGTCATTGAAGCAATCTCATAGTCCTGACTGCGTGACAATTCTACCAGTGTTCCATTAGAAACCAAAATGCAACATATATTTAATTGATCATTGCCCCACCCATCGAACGACCTCTCCATCTATACCTTGGCCTCTCCATTGACTAAAGATTATCCGGTGATTTGAACATTGGAGTGTTAACATAGTTCTAGTATTCGAACAACTGATTTCCAGCGGTAGCCAGAGTCACCTGAAAAGACTCAAATCATGTCCTTGATTGGACTTCCTGGCTTCAAATTAACTAGAAAATCTTGTTTTTTTGACGGATTCTTGCATGAAAATTTCAGAATATGATGTCTTAAGCTTGAGATATTGGACACTATAATGGCCTTGGGCTCCTTGGGGAAAGCGATGGCACCTTTGCAGTTTTTTTGCGTAGAATCAGCGTCATGTTGCTGTGAGGCCTGTTTGCTAAATTTGTAAAGGAAGAAATGCAGCTACAAGCGTCCATCTTGGTGATTCACCTGCAAGCATTTGTGAGAGGTGACTTCGATGGGTTTGAGCATAAATCTCCCATCTTGCCCATAGGATTTCATGGATATGCATGGGTCATTGCAACTAGAAAGTCAAGGAAGAGGTGGAGGGAAAGATCTTAGCGTCTGGTTGTTCTTTTGCATGTGCATTGATTTTATTATATATGGAATTCCATTTATCAATCATTGATTTAAAAGGAGGATATATTTTTGAATGTTGGCAACTCTATTAAATTCATCTGTATAACGATCCATGGTAGATGCTATAGGATTACCACTTTTCTCTAGCTCCTGAGGAAGCTTTCGAAAAAAATCTACAGTGAAATAACTAGACTCCATCTCCACTAATCTCAGGAGAATTTTTCTGCTATCATCACAGAATCGCTACAGAGCTTCTGTTGCAGCTGCAAAGATTTCAGCTTGAGGATGAGGGAAATGATTCAAGTCCTCTATCTCATTAATTGATTTTCAAACAAATTCTTTTAATATATAGTGAAATGTTTCAACAGATGCCTATTCTAGTCCTTTGAAGTAAACGAGAGCACAATCTAGAACAACGACAACCATTTGCATTTGTACCGGACTATCATTGTACAAGAACTGCGTTGCAATGTGCCTCTCTTTGATTGAAACCTTGGACCATTGGGCTGAGTGAGAATGACACTAGGCCATTGACATACTATCCAATGGCCATGACTAGATGTGATGTATAGTTAATGTGATAGCTCCGAAGGCCATAGACCATTTCATGGAAAGATTTCTCTTCTTTTCTTATTTGTTCTCTAAATCTCTTTCATTGGACACTGAATTTAGCACCTCACTCAGCGCAGTGGACTCATAGAAGGTGCTTCGTTGGAATGTTCTTTTTAAAACAAAGTTTTGCTACAGATTAATCTTATTTATATCCAACAGTTTGCTGGACAAATTCACGCACCCGTCAAATTGAACTGCATGGAGGCTGTGGGGTTCAAGTGCCTAGAATTGAAGAAGAATAATAATAATAAATGGCATAGTGAAGGATTTTATAATGGAAGAGTTATAGCCCATATTCATCCTAGCATTTTGGAAGAGGTATATTGGTTTGTGTTCTTAATCTATGGGAATGTATGTGTTGTATGTACATTGAACGTTGAATGTATGTTGATGCTGAGTTATGACAAAAGAGTTCGTGTGAAGAGAATATATGACTCCTATATGTTGTATTACATGATTGGATAGTGTGAATATATAGTAGTTCATGTGCTGGTTATACAGTTAGTGTGTCTCCACTCTTTACATGTTCATTGAAGGTGCTCTTCACATATAGCGTTTAAGGCTATATGAATCATGTCTTTGGGATTAGTATAGTATTATTATTGTGTTGATGGTTAAGCGCTACGTTGAGTATTTGAAGTCAATGTTGGTTATAAATGCACCTTGGAATGACGATTCTCTAGTCTTTAACATGTGTATTGAGATATATCAGAATTTTGTTGAAAGAATTGTGATTCTTTAGGATACATTTTCAGCTCAACTCATACTAAAACAACTTTCTAGTGGTGCATTTCTATTGAGAAAGATGGCTACAATTCTTGAAGTATTATAGTTCATGAAAACTCTTATATAACCTACTGTTGATGAAACATTCCAAATCGGCCAAGCTTCTCTCACATACATTTAAGTCTGTCTACAAAATGCACAAGAGAAAATTTATTTTTTGCAGCTCGAAACTCAGCTACAGGAAGAAGAATTAAAACAGGGGAGTCATCATTCTGAACCTATTTATGTTCAGAGGATTGAAACAGGCTCCCATAAAGCAGCAGTTGTACATGCAAATGTAGAAGCTCATTCTGCACTTTCCAAGCCCATCAGCAGACCTTGGGAATAGCTTGTCCACAGCAAGCACATAACTCGTCTTGGATATGAAAAGGATTTTTCCTTTCATATTCTAGACTACTCAAAGCCCATTCAGTTTTAGAGTGTTGGATTTCGCCACGACAGTTCACATCCAGTTGTTCTAGATTCTACCCCTTTTCCACAACAACCAAAAGGAAAAGTTGGCTATATACCAACTTAAGGAGAGTGCACTATTATGGTGGAGGAACGTAGAATCCTAATTGGGATACTCCATGTCTACCTTGACATGGGAATCATTTGAAGAGGAATTTTGAGCAAAGTACCTTTCTGCTGAACACTTGGAGAGGAAATTGAATGAGTTCCATGATGTTAAGCAAGGAACTAAGAAAATCCATGAATATCAAGCACGATTGATGGAGTTTTTTATAAATACTACCCATATAAATACTGAAGCCCTCAAGGTAAACATATTTTTGTATGGATTGAATCCTATTATAAAGGAAAAGGTGTGCATTTTGAGGCCTACTACATTGCATGAGGTAGTGCAACAAGAAATTATAGCCGAGGAAGAATTATTAGGGAACAAAGAGGGGGATAAAACCCCAAATCTACCATTCCATGGGAAACCTCCTCGAAGGGGATGAGAATATGTAAGACATAAGTTGGGGGTTCACATCATGAGGGGTCTCGAAACAATCATAGCTTTAAGGACCAAAGAATTAACCCAAGGCAACATCTTCAACAAGGTAATGCTCAGACTCAAGAATCACCTAATAAAAGGGTCAAATTTACGAAAAATGCTCCCACTAATTGATGTTGGACTTGTGGAGGACCTCATTATGAGCAAAGTTTCTCTAAATAGAAGGCTGAAGAACAATCAGAGTAGGAACAAGCCACTATTAGAGATATGGGTAGAGCCCATATGATTCATGCAGTTGTGCAAAATCGCTAAGTCTTGCATGAGTCTACAGAGCTTGAAGCATTAGGTAAGCTAAATGGTATGGTTGTTACTATTTTGATTGATCCTAGTGCAACTGAAAGTTTTAATTTTATTAATGCTTTACTGAAATGTAATTTGGTGCTGATAGAGAAAAATGATTTTCATCACGTTCAGGTGGCCTCAGGGTGATCTCAAAAGGTTGAATGGTCAGTGCAAGAGTGCCCTTTAGATTGGGAGTGTGTGTCACAAATGTGAATCATTATGTGACACCAATTGGTCACTATGATGTGATAATTGGGATGGACTAGCTTGAATCGCACTAGTTTGTGCCTAGTTGTCAAAGCAAAACACTTCATTTTTTTAGTGACGAGGGCCAATATATGGTTATCCATGGGGAAAGGATACCTATTTCTTTAAGACTTATCTCATTCTTATGGATGAAGATAAGTCTTAGGAAATGATGTCAAAAATATGTTGTAATGACTTCAAACAAATTCTAGAATCAAATTAGTCACTCTTAAACACTCTTACTTCCAATAGAATGAACAATTAGCTTATTGGAAAATGTGGTTTGTAAATATCGATATTATTTATCCCACTAAAGACTCTATCATTTAAGTGTGATTTTAAGAATTATGGTTGTAATTTTTGGATCTTGAGGAACCATGACTCGGTAGCCTTAATAAGAAGTTTAATATTACCATGGGTTAGTTAGTTAGTAGAAATTAGTATGTTTTGTAAGGAATACCAATAAAAACAAAAAAATAAAAATAAAGATATATAACCTTCATAGAAACAAAGTTATAGCAAAAATTCAACAATGACCTATTTGAAGCAACAAAACCTTAGAATCCAAAGCTTGGATACCAATTTTTATGCAACCAACTCACAAAATAGAAGAAAGAGACAGATCAAAGCCTTCAAAAGTAGCCTCTTTAAGGGGGAAACCTTCTTTACATTAAACAAATGAACAATTCTTGGACAATATAAATGAAAAGGCCTCCTTTGTATCTGTAGGAGTCTAAGGGGTCACAACATAATCAGAGGCAACATAACAATAATAATGTAAGGGAACAACAACAACAATAGTGGGCAAAACAAGGACATATGGGGATCATTGAGGAGTAGGAAGAAAATACCAATAGAGCATGTTGTAGGAGGTCTTGATCTGGATACATGTTGGATAAAGAGGAAAGAGTTAGAGTTGGTAGATAATTGTACACATCTGATAGGAGGACTGGTATATATAGGAACCATTATGGTTCCTCTTCTAGGAGACATTACCCTAGTCATCACAATCACCATCCTTAAAGGAAGGGTGAGTACTTTCCTGAGGAGTTTAAGAAAGTCACGTTCCCTACATTCGATGGAGAGATGAATAAGTCAGAAGATGTTGAGGCATGGTTTCTTGGGTTGAAGAAATTCTTCAGATTTCATAGCTATACAGAGAACATGAAAGAAAATATAGCCACTTTCAGCCTTACATAGGAACCAAATACCTGGTGGGAGGATGTGAAGAATGTTAAAGTTATTCGGGAGGATAACTTAACCTAGAACCAGTTTTGGAGAGTCTTCAAGAAGAAGTATTTTTTACAAAGCTACTATGATGATAGAGCTAAGGAGATTTATCATTTACAGATGGGTTCAATGAAAGATGATGAGTGTACTAGCAGGTCCTTGGAGATATTAAGATATGTACCTTACCTCAAGGAGGAGAAGGCCAAGGTTTGAAGATTCATCACTGGACTACGAGTACCATCCATAGACTGGATTGAGTTTGATGAGGCTAGATCATTTAAAGAGCCCATCTAAAAGCTGAAACATTTTTATGAGTGATCGAAGTGAAAAGTTGATCCTAAGCATGACTTAAAAGGAAATGAGAAAGTTAAAGGAAAATTTCAACCAAAGTAGGGAATGCCTCAAGGTAAAGGTGCGAAAGAAGTTATGGTTCATTAAAACAAGTTCAATACAATTGATAAGGTACATGGATAGTAGCAGACTATAGGCTATCGTACAACATGATTTTAGTGTTGGGTGCATGGAAAGGATCATGATAATGGGGATTGTCCTCAACATCAGGGTGGTTGACCCAATATCTTTAGTTCTCAGGAGGCACATATAATTGGGGATGTTGATCATAACATTCCTCATATTTATGCAGTGGTGGAAAAAATGTAGGTCTGTCATCACACATATATCATTGAGAAGGAAAATCAACTTTGTCATCAAGTTGCTTGTATTTTGATTGATCCTAGATGTAATTATAGTTATATTAATCCTGGCCTAGTGGATAAGTGTGGTTTCAGAAAATAAATGTATGCAGAATATTGGTTGGTATAGTTGGATATGTACAAGCTTGTGCTTTTGAGTCAATTGTATGCTTGTAGTAGCACATTTGAATGTACTTACGCTAGGAGCGTATAGTATGCTTTTGGGTATGGATTGGTTGTAGCTTCACAAGAGTAAAGTTGATTTCTTTGATAAGGCCATTCAGTTCCTAGATGATAATGGGAAAAAGAGATTTTTGCAGCGAAACAAGAAGGCTACATCAGTGAGGATTGTTATTGCTAGGTAGGCTAAGCGTAGTTACAAGAACGTTTGTGTGATGTTTCTAGTTAATATATCTAGTGACAAGGGTAAAAATGTTGAGGATGCAGGAATAGTCAAGAGGTACCTTGTATTGTCGCAGTATCAGAATGTGTTTCTAACGTTGATTCCAGAGGTAACAACTCATAGGGAAGTAGATTTCTATATTGAGTTGGTGCATTAGGGGAATTTTGAGGTCTAAAATGGGCCTCCTAAGGAAATTATAAAGTAATATTGGAAATAATAAAATAATATTATCGTACATTATCAAATTTTAGAAGGAAAAAAGAAAAAACTATTTTTTCAACATGTATTTTCAACTTATCTCCTTGTGGGTTTAGTTAAATTTCTATTAGAGACACTTGTTGGATGAATTATTTTTGATATCTCATCCAAGGAGTACCCATGTTGCATGCTTCTGATGGACCCAACTACATGAAAAATGAAAAATACATGAAAAACGTGATTGCAGTTACACTTTTCCATGTATTTCTCATTTCTCGTTTAGTTGGATCCATCGAAAGTATGAAAAATGGGTTTGCCTTGGATGAGGAATTAAATCTTGCATCCAATAATTACTCCTTCTCAAAATTTGAGTAAAACCTGAGGGAGATATATTGAAAATACGAGTTAAAAAAATTGTTTTCTTATTTCATTACATTTTAATATTTTTGATTTTTACTCCAAAAATGGTGAATCATCCCCCATAGTTGACATCATTATCTTGAATCCTATTGATTCTTATAAAGTTTAATTTGGTTGTGATTTTTTCTTAGGAGGCCTATTTTAGACCTCAAAATTCCACTAATGCTAAGGGAAACATCAACGTCGAAAGTACATTAGATGATGAGTACCCCACCACTAGAAGACTACCCCACCATGATAATCGATGGAACTCCATGGTAATCCACTTTACCAACCATAGTCAACATGGTCAATTACATCCATCTATTGTTAAACATTAGAAACCATGGTCAACTAAAATCTCCCTTAGTTAACCATACCTAACCATGTTCAACCATGCACTTATAATCTCAACCATGGTTGAAAAAGCTTCATGGTTAAACATGGATAAAAATTTCACCCATAGTGAACTAACACAACAATCGTCAACCATTGATAACATGATCATTAGTGGTTAAACATAGTTAACCATAACTGATAATTGTCAACACTTCTCACCAATTTCCTACCATGCTTACTCACAATCAATTGTCCTCAACCCCTGGTCAACCATGGTTAATCCCCATAAACCTTCTCAACCATGGCTAGTAATAATAAAGCATCATCAACCATGTTTGAACCTTTGTAACCATTGTTAAACACGGTCATTTGCAGTCAACAATAATGAAACTCAACCGTATGTTGACTATACTCAATCATATTTATCCATAGTTGACCACAATGAACCTTAGCCATAAATATTCAACTATCATGCACCATAAACGACTTGAGAATACATTGTGAGTGAAGGTTAGATATGGTAAATCCATTTTCACTAATGGTCTCCAAGACCTGCATGGTGAATAGTGGTCACCCGTGGGAAACATTATTGAATATGGTTAACCATACTCAATATGTTCATGTTGGTTAGCCATGGTTCACCACAGTCATCTATAGCTAAAACTCACAACCTTAATCAACCATGTATACTCAGAATGAACTATATATTGATCATATTCAACCATGTTTCACCAAGTCAACTATGGTGAGACATGGTTAAAGAAACATAACGATGGCTAACATGATAAAAAATTATCACTCACTAAAACCCATGTTTAACCATACCTAAACTTCATTAGTGAGTCACTACCATGTTCAATCATACAAAACCATTGTCAACCATATTTGATCATGGTCACCTCTGGTAAACAATAGTCAATGTATTACCCATTAACCATTAATGTAACATTTTTGTAGCATTAGTAGAAATGACAATCGATGGAACTCCATGGTAAACCACTTTACCAAGCATAGTCAACATGGTCAATTGTATCCATCTATTTCTAAAAATTGGAAACCATGGTAAACCAAAATCACCCTTAGATAACCATACCTAACCACGTTCAACCATGCACTTATAATCTCAGCCATGGTTGAAAAATCTTTATGGTTAAACATGGATAAGAATTTCAACCATAGTCAACCAACTCAACAATGGTCAACCATTGATAACAGGATCATTAGTAATTAAGTATAGTTAACAATAATTGATAATTTTCAATCCTTATAACCAATGGCCTACCATTCTTATTCATGAGAAATTTTCCTCAACCTCTAGTCAACCATGGTTAGTCCCCATCAACCTTGTCAACCATGGCTAGTAATATTCAATCATCATCCACCATGTTTGACCCTCTGTAA
>APFE030815566.1:40009-81730 GCA_000404065.3 Pinus taeda | reverse complement strand
CACTAGCTCTAGGATGTCTCTTTGTTTTCTGTTGACATGCACAGGGAATTCATCTCTATGCATCTTCCCTAGTGCACAACCATCACATTCCAATTTGACATTATGTAAAGCAGGAAGTCCATCGCCCATACCTTTATTTTTAAGCAGGATGAGATCTTGTAGATTGATATGTCCAAATCTATGGTGCCAGAGATTCTCAGTTGTTGATGTTGCTGCAACCATCGCCTGTTGTGGTATGCTCCTTGCATCCAGTCTATACAAATTCCCCACGCGTACTCCTGTTGCAACTGTCTCCAATTTGCTATCCTGAATGACACATCCATTCTTGAAGAATTGTACCTGCATGTCCTGGTCTGTTATCATAGAGACAGAGATCAAATTATTTTTTATTCCTGGAACATATAAAACATTTTTGAGATGTTTGATATCACCACTTGGTAATTTCGCAGGAATATCTCCACAACCTTTGATCTCATACCCACTGTCATCACCCAAATAAATTTTGGATCCACATGCAGATTCTTCAAGAAACTCAAAATATTCTTTCTTACCAGTCATGTGCGAGGATGCGCCTGAATCGACATACCATGTATTGTCATCATCTCCTCTTGATGCTGAAAGTGCACAGTCGACTGTAAATAGCCTAAGATCATAGCTGTGATCTTCATCTTCTTCAGCAAAACAACCTTGATGTTTCTTCTGTTTGCTTCTCCTTTCATCGGCTTGCTTCTTGTAACACTCTCTGATCTGATGACCAGGCTTTCCACAATAAAAACATCTCTTAACATAGTTATCGTTCATACCTCTAGATGGATTCCTTTGAAAGGAGTTGGTCCCTTTCTACTGCTGTTGCGGTTGCTGTTGCTGGTGTTGGTACTGGCGCTGCTTTCCTCTGTGCTGTCTTCTCTTTGCCATCAGAGCAAGGTCATTGCTCTGGGACTTCAGATTTTTTCTTCGCTCCTCCTCCTGGAGCAGAATCGCTGTCAGCTCATCAAAGGATGGGGCTTTCTCCCTCGCTGACAACCCTGAGATGAATGTTTGATATTCATCGGTCATCCTGTTCAGTGTGAGGGTAACCAGATCTGAGTCTGATACCTTTTCTCCAATGGATCCCAATTTGTCTTTCAGATCCTTGATTCTGGCTGTGAATCCATCAACAGAATCATTCTCGCCCATCTTTAGTGCATATAATTTTCCTTTGAGTGCAAGAACACGATTTGTGTTCTGTGTCTCGTACAGACCCTTGATCGTATTCCAAATGTCCGCGGCCGACTTGCAGTCTCGAATATGAGGGATAATGTTGTCTTTGACAGACATCTTCAACATTGCTTTTGCCTTTGTTTCTCTCTTATCCCAGTCCTGTTCTTGGGTTGTAGTTTCGGCTCTCTGTTCATTTCCCAAGACGATCGACCACGCGTTCGCACTCTCCAGCAAGGTTTGCATTTTGAACTTCCAGTTGTAAAAATTCGTTCCATCGAGCTTGCCAGACTTGTGAAGGTATGATTCCAGACTGTTGTTCATTTTTGCACTACTGAACACTCTAATCGGCCACCACCGGGCAAGTCCGATCTGCTACCACGAACAGATCAGGAACTTCTCTGTGCCACCACCGGGCAAGTTCGATATGCTGTCTCCAAACAGATCAAGGACTTCACTATGCCACCACTGGGCAAAACCGATCTGTCTCCACCGAACAGATCAACAAACGAGCTCCAACATGCCACCACCGGGCAAAGTCGATCTGCTTCCACCAAACAGACCGAGCAGCTGCACTACGCCACCACCGGGCAGGTCCGATCTGCTACCTTCGAGCGAATCACGGCACCTCAAATCGCCACCACCGGGCAGATTCGATCTGCTACCTCCGAGCTGATCAAGGATCCTCAGTTCGCCACCACCGGGCAAACGTGCCTCCACCGGGCAACTCCGATCTTCTACAAAGATTGCAGATTTACGGAGAGAAAGGGATGGCGCTCAAAATAGTGCAGAACCCGCGCTAATTCCGGAAAATGAAAATTCGCGATGTGCAGGAATTTTGGCGCACTTATTGACCACGGATCCGCGCCAAAATGGTCTTTCTTTTCTCTGGCGCGATTTACAACTCCAAACCCGTTCCAATAGCGCGACTGTTCCAGAGAAATCCACGCCAATCACTGCACCTTCTGTAAAAAAAATTCCGCTCCGAATTTTCGCTCCACCCTTCCTTCGGCTCAGTGATGATCAGTCATCTGATGCCTTCTCGCTTCAGGTGTTACTGCAGGTCCACCTGATCACACAGCTATCTCTACATGTACAGATGTGCAACTAATGATACATCCCAGAAAAAAACAAAAACAAAAGTTAAGGCTACCTCTACCCTAAGCTCTGATACCAAGATAAAAATAATGAAACTTGAATTAATCAGAAGGAGTTGCAGCTCACAGGTGTGTACATCACCTGGAGACTACACTCATACAAGGAGGAGACTCTCTCTCTCTCATTCACTCAATACCTACAATGAATGAATATTACATATTAAATACATGGCTGAAAAATAGGTAGTTGAAACCAACCTCCTAAATTCTAGGAACAACTCCTAAAGTAAGAAGGTAACGTTACAACCACATAACCATTTCTTCATTATTTCTAACTATAAATAAGGTAACAGAATAATCAAACACAAAGATTGACATAATGTTTTATATTGTGTAAATTTTTCTTGTGAAGCAAACATCCACACCATAATGATAATCAATGGAGATTTACAATAGCCAAATTACATGCATACATCATCCCACCATTCAACATACTCTCCATTTGTTTTATATTTTTCATATTGCCTCTATAGGCTTACATAGATAAATAGAAACCTGTTTGATTTTTTCTCAATCCATCCACAGCTTTTAAAGCAGTTACATAAGATATGTTTTACATAAAACAAAAAAGTTCATTTTATATGTTTTTTGCAAAAAAATAGATTAGGAAAAACAAACTAAGCCAAAGAACCAATCTTACATATTGTCCCAAAAATATAGGGAAGTACTCAACAACTTCTAACAATCTCCACCTTGACAACAATTTACTTGATATATCATGCCCAAAAATATTCATCACCTTCCTTGCAAGCCAAGAGAAGCTAGACACCATTTTAGCTTCTCTCACAAAACTAGTTTTATGAACATGTCTGCACAATTTTTCTTTGTATGGACTTTTTGCATAGCCACCACTTCACTTTCATCAATAACCTGTCTTACAAAATGATATTTAACATGTATATGTTTTGTCTTACTATTATAAATTGGATTCCTCGCCAAATGAATAACCCTTTGATTATCACAAAATACTTTCACCTTGTCCTGCATCCTTCCAAACTCACCTTGAAAACCTTTTAACTAAATTTCCTCTTTGCGAGACAACTATGTATTCTGCCTCAGTAATAGATAAAACAACTACGTTTTGAAGCTTTGACATCCAACTAACAGCTCCACCCACAAGAGTAAAAACATATTCAAAGTGGATTTCCTCTTGTCCAAGTCACATGCAAAATATGAATCAACATAACCACATACTAAATCACTATTACAATTATAGGTGATACAATAATTACTTATGCCCCTAAGATACTAAAGCAGTCATTTCACTTCTGCCCAATGCTCTTTACCTAGATTTGTCATGTATCTATTGACAACACCAATTGCATGTGAAATATTTTCCTTGTACTAACCATCGCGTACATTAAGCATCCTATTACATTAGCATATGGTACACTAGACATATACTCCTTTTATTCATCATTACTAGGACACAAACCTAAAGAAAGCTTGAAATGGGAGCTAAATGGATTTGAACAGGTTTCACATTATTCATACCAAATCTCAGAAGTATTTTCTCTACATACTTCTATTGTGATAACCACAACTTACCATTTTTCATGTCTCTGTGTATCTCCATGACCAAGATTTGTTTTGTTGCTCCAAGATCCTTTATTTCGAAAGTCCTAGCGAACTAAGCCTTTAACTTGTTGATCTCAACCATGTTTTTGCTTGCTACAAGCATATCATCAACATATAAAACCAAAATAATGAATACAACACATATTTCATTAAATTTGGAATTAAACAATGGATCTAGAATTTCAGAATAACCAAAATCTCAATTATAGTGATGTCCTTGTAATAAAATATTTCCAATTTTAATGAAATATGTGTTATATGCCATTTTCCAACTTTTGAAAGTAAACACTATGATCATACTCACTTATTGAAAAATTGTAGCCCATCATGAAGGAATCAAACTTCTTGTACAATTTCTTGGGAGACTTCTTCAGGCCATACAATGTCTTCTTGAGTTTGCAAACAAACCTCTTGTTATGATTTTGAACAAATCCTTCTGGTTGTTCCATATATATATCCTCATGCAAAAATCCATGTTAGAATGTTGTTTTAACATCTACTTTCTCTAACTCTAGATCAAGTAATGCAACTAATGCTAACACAACTCTAATTGAAACAAGCCTAACAACTGGTGAAAAAATCACATGGAAATCAATACCTTCCTTTTGAGAATATCCTTTTGCAATGAGTCTTGCTTTGTACTTTTGGACAATGTGATCCTCTTCTTTCTTCAATTTGTAAGCCCACTTTGTAAGGCATCGATTTCCCCTTTCATTGTTACATTCCATTTATCGCTATCAGATACTTCTATTGCTTCCTAATAACAACTAGGTTCTTCATCATTAACAATTAAAGCAACAAACGTAGCAAAAACATCATACCTTTTAGGAAAAGATTTGATCCTTGTAGACCTTCGTAGGATTTGTTGTGGTATTTCCTCAATTTCTTGAGAAATTCTATATGCTCATCTTCTTCCATAGGAGTTTCTTCATGAACATCTTCATGATCCTCCTCCCTTGAAGATGATTGAGTTTCCAATTGAACTTGTTTAACTTGTGGTACTTTTGCTTGTTTCATTTCACCATCTACATCTGATTTCATGAGTGACGATTCATCAAGTATGACATCTCTGTTAATGATGATTTTGTGGGTAGAAGGATCCCACAGTCTATATCTCTTAACTCTATCACCATATCCAACAAATATTAGTTTTTTTTTTTTTTTCATCTAACTTAGAACGATGATTCTTTGGAATAAGACATAGGCATCACAACCAAAAAAAATTAAGATTTTAATAATCACAAGGTTGACCTATCCATACCTCTTCTGAAATATTACAATTAATTGCAATTGATGGTGACCGATTTACGAGATAGCGCATTGTAAGAACTGCTTCTGCCCACAATTCCTGTTGCAACTTGGCATTACTAAGCATACTCCTTGCTCTCTCTAGAAGAGTACTATTCATGCATTCAACAACACCATTTTGCTGAGGATTATAAATGGTGGTTTTATTTCTTTCGATCCGATCTTCCTTGCAATAATTTTCAAATTCCTTTGAAGTAAACTCCGTTCCATTGTGAGTTCTCAAACATTTAATTGACCTACGAGTGCTCTTTTCAACCAAAGCTCTATACTTCTTAAAAGCATCAAATACATCAAATTTTCTTTTCAATAAATAGATCCATACATTTCTAGAGTAATCATCTATAAATGTTACAAAATATGAAGATCCTCCATAAGAGACTTTAGGAGATGGTCCCCAAAGCTCTAAATGGATGTAATCAAGGATACCTTTACTAACATGTTTTTCTATTTTAATTTTTTGTCTAGATTACTTTCCATAAATACAATGCTCACAAAAATTCAAATTCAAATATTTCAAGCTTCTAAGTAAATTACGATCAACTAATACGTTCAACCATTTCTCACTCATATGACCCAAGCGTTGATGCCATAAATGAGTAGAGTCACTTTCACCTTCAGATGCTAATGTTGCATGATCTGTTTCTATCCTTCCTTCAAGCTTATAAAGGTTCCAAAACCATTTAGCCTTCATGACTACCAAGATGTCTTTCGTCACCTTCATAACTCAACCTTGAACTGTACATCTATAACCAACAGAATCTAGCACTCCCAAATATTAAGTTCTTTCTAAGTTGAGGCACATGCCTCACCTCTGTCAATGTTCTAACAATACCATCATAAATTTTAATCCTAATACTACCAATCCCAACAGTTTTTCATGTAACATCATTACCCATGAAAACCACACCATTATTAATAGATTAGTATGAAGAGAGCCAATTACTATGAAAACACATATGATGGGGAGCACCAGAATGTAGCAACCAATTATGATGATGTTGAGAAACAATAGAAGTGGGCAATATCTCATCAACAATACCTGCACTTGTTTCCGTTGAATTAGCTTCCTTTGTAGAGTCATTTTTAGTAGCTTGTTCCTTTATTTTCCAACAATCCTTCTTAAGATGCCCTCATTTGTTACAATACCGGCACTTTAACTTACTCTTCTTACCTCTTGACTTTGATCTTGATGTGTCTCTTGAATTTTAATATTTTTCTTTTGATCAACCACTTGCCACAATTTATTCTAATATTGAGGTTTCAAGGCTAGATTTCTGTCAGTTTTCCTCAAACAATAAAGCTCCCACAATAGCATCAAAGTCAATGGTATTGATAGAACTAAAACTAGCAGAGGTTACAAAATGATCCCAAGACTCAAGTAGAGAGAACAATAGCGTAATTGCTTTGTCTTCCCCTTCAATATTTACATCTATACTAGACAACTGACATAAAAGAGTATTGAAAGAATTCAAATGATCAAAGATCTTTACACCTTCCTTCATCCTCAAACTGTATAACTGCGACTTCAAGTAGATTCTATTTTTCAAGTACTTCATGATATATTCTATCTTGGTCCATAAGCCTGTAGTTGTTTTCCCTCCAACGATGCTAAATAAAACATCATCTTCCAAGCATAGACAAATAAAATTATAAACCTAGAAGAATTCAAAAACACCAATTTTATAGTATCCTTACATTAAATAAGAATTTAACCTCGATACGCAACCCTAACAAGAATGTACTAATTACTAAAATAAGTATAGATATACGGTAAAAACTCTAACTTCGGGATGAAGTTTTTTGAAGGAGGGAGGTATGTAATGACCCATCTTTAATATAGAGAGCACTAGAGTATTAGCATTCATACAATGCATGCATATGATATCTACATATGCATGTATTACATGTGTTGCACTATTATATATAATCTAAATTAACTATAAATGTTGAAAATCGACATTGCTTCAGATAAAAGTTACACCCTCACCCATCACCAAATATATTGCTTAATGCCTTATAATTATAGAGAAATTACCCTAAATAAATTTTTAATAATAAATTTAAAAGTATAAATAAATTAAGTTATAAATGAAATAAAAATTGATAAAATTTAAGTTAAATATTAAATATTGGTTATATATCATATTTATCACATAATATTAAATTTAATATTTTAATAATGTGAAATTAAATAAAATAAAATAAATATTTATAAACTAATGATATTTAAAGAAAACTAATAAAAAATCCTAAAGGTAAACTAATACTTGTCAAATTTCCTATAGCTTTTACTTGTCAAATTCCCTGTAGCTTTGGTCAGATAGAATTACATGTTATAGGATAAGGTGTCACCATGTAGGGAGCGGTGACCGCCATGAAATGATACTTAAAGTCGGAAGAGGAGCATGAGAGGTGGGGGGGGAATACTGAGAGGGGTGATAGAAAATCAAACTGTTTGAGGGAAGAGCGAGGGATTCGATTTTGTCGATTTTGAACTGAGGACTTGGAAATTTTGAGTTGTTCTTAGAGTTTTGGGCACGGGGGCCAATGGACTTCCATTTCGAAGTTCTCTGGATCTGGGAACTGTAGAGGTTGATCCCAGATAGGTAGGGAGGAATTGGTTGGTTTGGTACTGGAACCAGAAAACTTGGAGCAATGTGATCAACAGCAGATGGGAGAATCAAGTATGCAAATGCATTTAATTTGATAGAACTTTACGGTAGCCAAATCACAAGCATACATTATCACACCATTCAACCCACTCTCCATTTGTTTTATGTTTTTCATATTGCCTCTATAAGCTTACATGGATAAATAGAAACCTATTAGATTTTTTCTAAATCCATCCAAAAATTTTAAAGGTATTACATAAGAAATTTTCTACATAAAACAAAAAAATTCCTTTTATATATTTTTTCTAAAAACTTGGATTAGGAAAAACAAACTAAGCCAAAAAAACCAATCTTAGCTATTATCCCAAAAATATAGGGAAATAATTGGTAACTTCTAACATAGTCAGATGTAGTGCAACCTCTCAGGCTAAGGTGTTGGCCCACATGGTTATACTTATGGAAATATCGCTGAACTAATATCATATTAACCAACAAACCTTGTTTTCATTCATTCAGATATTGCAATAACTATCATTCCAATAATGAGGCACTCACATAAATAAATTTTAATGATAAATAGGTATGAAATTAAATAAAATTTAGAATATGTCATACATATAACGATGACATATTCTTTTTCATAAAATAATAATAAATTAAATTAAGATACAATATCATATCTATATATATATATATATAATATAATATATATATATATATATATATATATATATATTAAACATGGTAGTTTGAAGGGAAAAAAATGGAATTAGAATCTTTTCGACCTAGCTGAATAACAATATTAACACTATAACATAATGGGATGGTGATTAGTATTAATAATAGATATTGTTAATATTAACCATATACACATTTTCTTATATAAAATATAAAATAATGTACCTAAAAAAATAACAACAATAATATATATGCAAAACTATATTAATATCTATAACATATAAAACACAATTTCAAAATTTTTTCAAAATTTAATATATATATATATATATATATATATATATATTATTATATATATATATATATATTATAGTATATAATATATATATATATAATTATGAAAATTTAAATTAAAAGATGATTATAGCTAAAATTTAATTGATGTATATTGATAATTAGTTGTTTTTTAGGTTACTTTTTTTTTGCTTAAACAAAAGATGGTCCTTCTATTAACTTAGGTAAAAAAATATTTTACACATGTTACAACATATGCCGAGAGGCACAAACTCCCACAAAGGGGAGTGAAAATACCCTAAGTACCCAAAAAAATCCTCCAAAAATCAGACAGAGACAAGGCCTAGACTGCCCTGGAACCAAGAGCAGGCAAGTGGATCTAAAATCCGCTCCCCAAAACTGACCGAAGATTTGTCTTCTAACAATCTGACAATCAAGATACAACCCACGTAGGGGTGAAGCCCCAAAAAACCCTAAAGTTGCCCGATCAACGCTGACTGTTGATCTTCTCCTTCTAATCCAACGGTTGTAGTCCATATCGTGTGACTTAAAAAGGCCGCTGAATACCGTGCGATGAAGGAAGTTTGCTTTTTTGGTCCTCCACCATGTGTTGCTTCCTAAGTGGAATCGTTGGCTTTTCCTTGATACCGTCTTTGGTTTGGGAGGTGCCCGATGAAGGTGGTAGACCATTAGTGGTTTTATTCATTCGGCCCCACCAACATGCACACCAAAAGGTGGCCGTTGATCTTCCTGCTCCAGATCTAACGACCCCAGACCAAATCAGACCACACAACTGCTCACAAAAAACCCTAAAGTTGCACGATCAACTCTGATTGTTGATCCTTTCCTTCTGATCCAACGACTGGAGTCCATATCACACAGCTTGAAAAGCCCGCTGAATATCGCGCGATGAAGGCAGTTTTCTTTTTTGGTCCTCCACCACGTGTTGCTTCCTAAGTGGAATCGCTGGCTTTTCATTAATACCGTATTTGGTTTGGAAGGCGCCCGATGAAGTTGGTAAACCATTAGTGGTTTTATCCTTTCAGCCCCACCAACATGCACACCAAAAGGTGGATGTTGATCTTCCCTCTTTAGATCTGATGGCCACAGACCAATTCAGACCACACAACTACTCACAAAATACCCAGCGATGAAGGCAGTAATCATTATCCATCCACCTCCATGTGTCGCCTGTTGAATGGCATCGCTTGTCTTCAGAGAAAACGTCTCCTAGGTCAGAGGTTGCCTGAAGGAGGTGGTATGTCTCGGGCAGTTTTTGATCCCATTAATCTCTTCCTTTGACGCCTTCGTCTTCCATGGAATCATTCATTCTGTGAACAGATATCTTCTGTCTCGATTACTACCTCTGTTTCTAGAATCTCCCTTAGAAAACCGACAGTGCATCTTCGCTAATAGGCCATCTGAAGTGAACTTATCCATCATTTTCATGAAGTAAAATTCTTTCTCTTGATTTTTCCTGATACTGTTGTCTGTTGCTGAGGGCTCAGGATGAGCATTGCTCCTTCAACCTGTCATTTGTTACCTCCTCCCACCAGTAGCACAAGTCGATATGCTTGTTTTGTACCCCCTCATTAGCAAGCCAGTTTGCAACTTTGTTGGCTTCCCTGCGGACATGCACCAACCTAAGAGTTCTCGGCCTTCTTAGGTGTGCTTGGATTCTTTGGTAGACTTACAGAAGCCACTAGTGTCCTGAGATTTTCTCTAGTGTAGCACCAACATTTATCCTCTTCACTGAGTTAATGACTAATTTCGGGTCAGCCTCAATGATGACATTCTGAATGTTGTACTTGAGCAGTATTTCCAGGCATAATTCCATCACCATGAGATCAGCCATATTGTTGGTTGCTTTTCCTAAATAACTGTGGAAGATGACTTGTATGTTTCCTTCCTCATCCCTCATGACTCCTCCATATCCTACTTCTCTTGGATTCCCTTTTGAGGCCCCATCTATGTCAAATTTTAAAAAGCCATGCGAAGGGGGTTGCCATGAAGCCTTTTTTGCTGAGGTATTCTTGTTGATCTACATAAAACCCTGAGGGGGATGAACCTTGAGCTCTAAATTCTCTATTATTCTAGCCTCTCTTTGTCTGATGGGTTTGCTAGTAGCTACACCTCCCAGGATATGAACAGTCTCTTTGAGTTGTTTAAGGATTAGCTTAAGGATGCTGATCACCAGACTCGCTTTATCCTTGAAAATCCAGTTTTTGCACTCCTTCCAAACATTCCAAATTATGAATCTTAGGGTCAGCATCCAGGCGGAGTTAATGATCTCATTATCCAAAAAAAAATTCCACCATTTTTTCAAAGTAGCAATGATGTCATTTACATTTCTGTCTGTTTCCTCAAAGACTTCTCCAACCCAATTCCAAAGTATTGTAGTGAAAGTGCATCTATAAAGGAGATGATTTGTAGTTTCTTCTTGTTTTTAACATAAGTGACATCTTGAGGGGCCAACAAAGCCTCTTTTTCTTAGGTTATCCCATGTCAGAATCTTACCCTGTTGAACCAACCACTTGAACAGTTTGACTTTCATCAAATTAGGATTGCCCCAGAGTTCTTTCCACGTCTTATCAGTGTTTGGGAGGTTAAGCCCTGAATCTATCCTTTTGGCCTCCTTAAGGATGAAAGACCTGCCTTGTTCTTTCCCCATATTAGTTGATCGTCCAAGGTTGAGTTTAAGATTTGCCTCTTGTCTAAAAGACCTTTAAGGGTTATAGCTTGAGTATGCAACATGCCCATTCCACTGTAATCTGGAAGTTTCCATGTTCTCCATTTCCCATTATTCCTTGATTGGTCCCAATTGTCACCTACCCACCTTAATCCTTTGTTGATGGTATTTGTGTGAATGTCTACCAATTCTTCACTTCGGAGATTGTCTTCCTGCTACCAATTATCCTCCCAGGACCCAGGCCAAATTTCCATTTCTGATCTCCGAAAAACTGTGATTTTGGACTAGGGCCCTGTTCTCCCATGCCCTATTCCAAATTGCAGAACCTTTTACTTGTCTTGTCATTATGATGAGGTTCTTCTCCTGCCACTCTCTTGCATATTTTTGCTTCCATAGTTTTGCTCAGGGGGCTTGTATTTCCTTTAGCCATCTCCACTAGATTTTGGCACCAAGAACTCTGTTAAGATTTCCTGGGTCATGAAGACCCAAGCCACCATGGGACTTAGGTTTTCATACCCTATCCCATGCCACAAGGGCCCATTTCTTCTTTTCTTCCCCTTTCCCCCAGAGAAAGCCTCTCTGAATTTTTCTTATATCAGTAATTACACCAGTTGGTGTCGGAATGGCTAATAACATATAGATACGGATACTTTGGAGGATTGCCTTAGTTAGAATCAGTCTCCCTGCTAGATTTAGTGCTCTATTTATCCATTTTCTAATGTTATCTTTTAGCTTATTAAGAACAGGCTCCCAAATATCCTTATGTAGCGGTTTTTCTATGAGGGGAACTCCCAGGTACTTCACAGGCAATGACTCCCTTTGAAAGCCCAAACTTATGGAAAGGTTTCTTTGTATTTAAATATCTGTATTGAAAAAGAAAATCTTTGATTTAGTAAGACTTACCTCTGTGCCTATTGCCCTAGTAAACTCACTCAGAATCTGCTTGAAATCTTTGGTTTCCTTGACAGTGGGTGTGCCTTGAAGCATAGTATCATCCACAAATTGTTGATGTGTCACCGTGTCCCCACCTTGAGTGAGTCTCAGACCCTGAATTCTCCCTTCCTCCTTAGCAGCTCTGATTACTCTCCCTAACCCTTCCATCTTTAGAATGAAAAGGAAAGGAGAAAGAGGATTGCCTTGCTTGAGACCTCTAGAAGGCTTGAAGGTTTTGGAGGGAGAGCCATTGAGAAGAATTGAACAACTGGTAGTGGTAACTAGCGCCATAACCCATTTAATATAATTGTAATAAAAGCCATATACTTTTAATATTGCTCTTATGTACGACTAGCTAAGTTTGTCATAGGCCTTTGCTATGTCTAGTTGAATTATCATTCCTGCCTGTTTATTGGTAATGAGTGAATGAACCATTTCATGTGCTTGAATTATGTTATATAGAATTTGTCTTCCTTCCACATAGCTTGTTTTCTCCTCAAACACTAGGGTTGGGATGAGTGGTTTGAGACAGTTGGCAATTACTTTGGATATTATTTTGTATACCGCATTGTATAATGTTATAGATCTAAATCTATCTGGAGAGGTGGCCTTTTCCTATTTGGGGATTAAGGCTATGAAAGGTTCATTGAGTGCCTTTAGGACTATCTTAAAACTTCGAGAGTCTTCCACTACCTCCAGGGTGTCCTGATTTACTATAATCCAACAAGCTTTGAAAAAGTCCACAATGAAGCCATCCGGGCCTGGTGCTTTCCCATTGTGCATCTCTTTAATGACTTCCTAAATTTCTTCCTCTGTTACTCGTCTGTTGAGATTGTAATTATCTTCTCTAGTAACCAATTTAGGAATGTACTGAGTAAATTTTTTCGTAAACTGGTATTTGTCTTCCAAAGTTTCCTCAACAATTTTCTAAAAATGTTGGACTAGAACCTTCTCCATCTCTTCATGAGTGTTTCTTTCTATTCCGTGCTGATCTATAAGTTTCACAATTCTCTTGTTGTTTCTATGAGCTATGGTGGATCTGTGAAAGAATTTGGTTTTTCTCTCCCCTTCTTTAATCCATTGTACTCTGGATTTCTGTCTCCAGAAGATTTCCTCTTGAAGACATCTGTTGTCCCATTCCTATTGAAGTGACTCTTCCATCTCTTTCCTTTCATTTGTATAGTCTTCTGTGATAAGAATATGGTTTATTTCCTTTAGTTTCTTTTCCACATCTCCTTTAGCTTTGAAGATATTACCAAATTCCTTTTTATTCCACTCTTTGAGTTTGCCTTTTTTGTGTTTGAGCCTACAGTGTAGAGGAACATCTTTGTACCTTGAAGGTGTAGCACTTCCTTACACCATTTTTCGATGTTTGGGAGGAAATCTAAGTGTGTGAGCCAAGGGTTCTCAAACCTGAAGGGGGAGTTCCTTGGTTTACCAAAAAGAGGAGCTTCCAATTGGATAGACCAGTGATCTAAACCTCCAAAAGGTAGTATGAGCGCAGTAATGCTACTTACTATGAGAAGAAGTTCCTCTGAAATAATAAATTTGTCCAGTTTTGAGGCTACTTGGGTAGGGCCCCCTCTTTTGTTATTCCAAGTGAAGATTCCATTAATTGTTTCCATATCAACCAATTTCATATTGGTGATGAAGTTCTGGAAGGCAACTAAATCTCTACCAAGTGTTCTAGTTCCTCCTTTGTTCTCGATAAGTGATTTTGTCATGTTAAAATAACCTCCAAGAATCCAGGGTAGAGCTGGGTATCTCTTCTTCATATCCTCCAGTGTTGTGAGGAGTCGAAGTTTGTCCTCCATTGGCTGCGGACCATAGACATTGGTGATCATTTAACATTGTCTATCCCCCACCAGTTAGAAAATCAGAGAAAGGTGATGTCTGGATGCCTCCGCATCAATCACACCAAATTTCTATGGATCCCATAGAGTGAGAATGCCACCAACAAATTTATTTGCCTTAAATTCAAGGTATTCATATCTATTTAACCATTTTCTATGTTTTTCTCAAATCTTCTCCACAGAGCATTTTGTTTCCTGTATGAATACTATGTCAGGTTTTTCCTCTATGATCATGTTACCTAGATTCCTCTGTTTTCTTTTGCTCCCTAGGCCTCTAATGTTCCAGGTTGTGATTTTCATTGAGGTGGGGTTTTAAAGGAGTAAATGGAAAGGTATTTCATCCTTCCTGAGTCAATCATGAGTTCGCCACACTCCAGCAGTAGTTCTTTCTGTCTTTTTCTTCCTCTCCTTTTGCCTGGATTTTTTGTAAGTTTTCCTATTATTGAACCTATTGAGGAAGTTCCTTTATTTTCCTAGTTATCATGTCCTCTTTTGACTACTGCAGCTGTTTGATGTGACTTGTTAAGGAATATTTGTTGTACCTTGTCCACATCCTCTTGAGGGACGGAGTTTATTCCCAAGTTTCCTACTTGTTCTAGAAACTTTTCCAGCTCTAGGTTCTCCTTTTCCAAGGTCTCCTGCAAGTCTTGGTCCTCTATACCACTTTCAATTTGAGTCATTTCCTAGTATTTTTCTATTTCCATGGTGCTCAAAGGGTCCATCATGTGTTCATTCTGTTCCTGAGTGAACTCCATGCTGGTCTCTTTTCCTTTCCCCCTTGCTGACTGATTCTCTATACTCTCTTGATCACCTCCATCTACTTCTTTTTTTCCTAAGATCTCAAAAATGTTGTGACTTCTTGTTTTGTTATCATTCGTAATAGGGTTCTTTTGTGTCTTCCTTACCCCTCCTTTTCCTTCCCCCTGCTTTGGTGAAACCTGTCTGGTCTTTCCCTTTGTTGGTGTTTAGGTTTTCCTCCCTTCTATTAAGAGGACAATCTCTAGATAGGTGCCCATGCTCATGACATTTTTGACATCTGAATGGGATATGTTCATAGTCAACTGTTTGAACCCATTCCTCATCATAGACTTCTAAAATGACCTCATCTATCTGTAAGGGCTCTTGATAGGTCCATCTCTGCACATATACATGCATAGGAGGTATATTTTCCCCGTAGAGTTGCCTCTGAAATTTTTAAGAAATGACATAATTTATTGCCTATAGCTTTTAAAGACTTTGGCATCCAGTAATCTAAAGGTAAGGAGTACAGTCTAATCCATACTAGTACGGAAGTGAAGGTTTCTCGTTCTGACACAAAGTTCATCATCCATGGCCACATATAGAGACAAACAGCTGCAAAGATGTATGGTCCTCCTTCAAAAATCTTGTCTTTGTCTTCCATGTTCATGAATACCACTGTTAAAAGACCTTTGGATCTAAGATGTATATTTAACTCCCCCTTTGGTTTCCAGTTTTATTTTATCTAGGTGTACAACGCTTTCCCTGATGGCCAGATTCCCATAAATTTGCATATGATGGCATAGTTTTCCATGTGATCCCTGTGCACTTGTAGAGCTGGATCATTCAGAATACCCGAGGTTTAGTTATGATCTTGGGTTTACAGGGCCCCGTCTTGGCTTTGTTCTCTGTTCCCTGACCTCTGCCTTCTGCTTTCTCCTCCTGTCGGTCTTCTTTGTGGGCCCCCTGATCTGCATGGGTTTTGCTACCTTCCGCTTTCTTAGTTTCAGTTTTTTTTGTCTTGACCTCCAAGGGTTGTGGAGGTTTGTTCTTATTCCCTCCTCTTCCTCTATTTGAAACCACATTACTGTAGGAGGGAGTAGAGCTCCCTCCTCCCTATGCCTCCATGGGTACTTGTTGCCCTCTGTCACTCTCTTAGATAAACCCTAGAACCCTCTGCTAAACCAGTCGACCGTCACCCCCAATCCGCCAATTGTTCGCAAAAGAGTTGTTTTTTAGGTTACTTAATATCTATGTATCTATTGATTAAATTAGTAGTTGTAAGAATATATTACATATGTTATTATAGAAGAAATAAACATTCTTACCCTGATTAAATTTTTTATATTTAATATAAATAATTAACTTAGAGTGTAATTTTTGGTCCTAATGATTAACCACACTTGTTGGTTTGAAACGCCTCGGTCAAAAATTTCTCTTATGTGATTTCTACTGAAAGATTTTTCTTAATTCATTATGGATCACAGAAGCCTGAATTTAGGTATTAAGATCCTCACAATGTTGTGGTTGGATTAGGGTGGGAGGGGATACCACATATTCACATGTTATAAATTTTATTTTCCACACTTTATATACATTTTAACATAGCAAAAATGGTAGTGTATGTTAGTGTCTATGAGTCACCAGTGATTAAATGTACTCTTTCAATGTTAGTTGATAGGGTCTTAGGTCAAATTGTTATAGTTTCAAATAGAATTTTCAAATAAAAATTTGATAATTGGTGAGTGTCTAGGTATTATTACTACTCCTTCCATTTTAAAGCTCATAAAATGGCATCATGGTCATGTCATCACTCCTTGTGATATGGAATCAAATGTGTGTCTTGGTCATCATTTTGGTCATTAGATCATAATCATGCATACTTTAAGGGTTCAAGTTCCAAATCATGATTTTACATATGCATTTGGTGTCATCATTAGGTCAGGTCATCAAAAGTCATATAGGAGTCAGGACATCACCATAGTCACCATCATGGGAGTTAGTAATTAGATAAAAATGTTTAAAAAATATTTGAAAGGTACATTTCACCCCTCATGGAGATGTAACCTTGCATAATAAAGTTAAAAAGCTGCAGTACACTACCACATTTCATCATTCCTCAAAAAGCATATGTGATGTCATACCAATACTTAATCAAAAATTCAACTTTTGAGCTATGAGAAGACCATCCAAATATTCTAATTCTTCATTTCATCTTGACTGAGCACCTTTCCATCATCGAGCTTCATCTCAGCCACCAGGGCGTCGAATTTCTTCATTAAAGCCCTTGCCCACCTAGCTCGTTGCGCTTTTGGTGCCTTTGCTATGTTTTTGGAAAAGGAGGAAAATATAAGCATCCAAAGAGCCTCATTAAGCATTCAACAGGTTCCAGAGACTCGAAATGAAGTAATTTAGCCTTTACTACCTCTCTCATGCAGTCATTTCCCTAAAAATTCATTGCAAATCCCTCTCTTAGGGCTTCGCTGCGCTTTTGATTTCTCTATGTTTTTGCTTCATCTCAGTCATAAAATACCTAGTTTTCTTGTTTCAACACCCTCATTCATAATTCATATACCTCCCTCAACCCTTTCCCACACTCACCTCCCTTATTCCCATCATTTTCTCCACAAACTCTAGCCCACATTGCGTTTTTGTCATACTCTGGATTAGGACTGTATTTTAGCCTTTTCCCCCACTTCCCCTAACTCATTCAAGGGATTCCACTTCCCTAGCCTCCCTAACAGCTACCCCTACTCCCTAGAAGTTTCCTACAAATTTTCCTAATCCCTATCGCCTCCATTCCCTTCCCTAAGTTAGCTGCCCTTTTTCCCCTGTTTTCCCAATCTTAAACCCCACCCTTCCCTCCTATCAAACTAGGGTTTTATCAAGCAAACCAACCACATGGACAGTGAAAAGAAGAAGTAAAAAAAGGGAGGAAATGTTTCCAGATATCAACCAATTCATATCTAGGAGATCAATGCCTCATCATTCATCAAAAAGTCATTTGAAGATGTTGGATGCCTATGGTTTTGTGAAAAAATGCAAGAGGTAGGTTGCCATGCTAAGTTGACTAGTAATTTTTCCACCAATTTCAAAAGGGAAAAGATCACCATACAAGGGATGAACTTCTTCGTATCAGTATAAGTGATTAGCATGATTTTTAGGGTTTTGAGGTCATTTGTTGCACACAGGGTTAGTATTACTTCAAAATCAGTTTCTGAAGTAATGAAGATGAACTTTACAAACGTGAAAGAGGTTTTTGTCAATAATAGAACAAAGAGCAAAAACCTCCTTTCGTATATGCATAGATATTATGATTTGAGATAAATTCCCAAAATACAATCACTACAACAGAGTTGTTGCACTTTTGGATAACTTGACTTCAAATCAGTTTTTCAGGGGTTTGGAGCAGGTGTTTACAATGCTTGATGACTCTATTATGTAGTATACATAATAAGATTTCCAACCATACCACTTTCAACCCAAAAATCCTCTAGTAAGGCCTCTATATCACTCTCCAAACTTTCATTGCGATGCTGCAATGTTTCGTTGCGTTTTTAGTGACCAATTTAAAACTTGGATTCCAAGAATATGGGAATGAATTTCATAAAACAGAGAGAATTTTTTCTTCCAAACAACCTTATGTACCAAAAACCTCTCCCATTTTTGTAAAATTTTTTATTTTTAGAGAGATAGTGCTCCATATTTGATCCCTACTTTTGCAGAAAACCGAGAAATTTGATCTTACAGAAATGCAGCATGGCCATGCCACGCTTCTTCTCAGAGAATCCAAATGACAATTGGATTACATTTGTGGATAGATATTGACCCCTAAATCACATATATATACTTGGTCTCTCATTTCAGCTCATAGTTTTGAAGAAAAAGTAAAAAACCTAGCAATTTTTCATGTTTCTGCCACTATTTTGGACCCCACGCTCAACTTATGACGTAGCCTTGGGAGACTGAATTTTTAGGTTCCATAGAGGTGGATTTTTTCAGGTTTAAAGGTTCAGAGGCCTTCTACACATCCTCATTTATCTTCACCAATCATCATTTCAGCTCAGAAATCAAGCAAAGCCACCAAAAAAACTCCTCAAAGACCATGTTGGGCTTTTGCTAGACCACGCTGCGCTTCTATGGGAAAGCCAGATTTCAATTTTTTCTTGGTCAAAGTCAACATATTTTGGTGTAATTTTTCTTCCTAAGAGTTTAAATGATGTAATTAAGTGTCATAGTGATGGTAAAGGTCAATTTCATGTAAATTTCATTGTAATCAATGCTTGTAAAGTCAACTAAGTCAGTTAAGTCTAAACATGGAGTTGGTTTCTAACCTCCCTAGTTTTTGGTATGGTTAGAGATATTCTTGTAATTATTTCCTATGATGATGGATTCGATTCCTGAGAGGGGGAATTTAGATTTTCATCTGTATGTAGCTTGATCTAATTCAAATCAAGGTTTGGGCATTTGGAAGTGAGAAGCTTGGAGCTAGTGTACACTATATTTTTGTAGGAATAATACAAGCAGTTGCAACTATTATCTTGGGATTATTTATTTATTTTTATTTGTATTTTAATTAATTTTTTATTTTATTTTATTTTATTTTTTTATTTAATTTATTTATTATATATATATATATATATATATATATATATATATATATATATATATATATATTATATATATTAATATATTATAATAATATTTATAAATATATATAATATATTATATATATATATATATATATATATATAATATATATATATATATTATATATATATATATATTATTTTATTTATTATTATTTTAATTTATTTATTTATTTTTTTATTTCTCTCTTTCTACCATATCTATGCTTTCATGTGCTCGTCTCATGGGTTTTTAAGCAGACTTCACAGTTTTATGCTCTATTTCGATGGGATCTTCATGTTTATGTTTCAATTCTTCTAATAAATGAATTCATAAGTTTACGCTAATTTTTATCATCCCCTATTTCAACCCTATACCACAATGGAAACTCAAATATGTTATTGATCATACTTACCTTGCCCCATTGTATCTCTGCAACTGATCTTTCGAAACCCTAACCTAGTTCCTAGACCTATGACCCTGTTCCAACAAACCCTCTCCAGTGGCTTCCATTGACTCTGAGATTGTTTTTGAGAGAGCCCTCTCTGATTTCATAGGGCTAGCTACCAAGTCCAAATTTTGTTTAAGGTTACCTCATTGGCTTCCTTTCTCAGCCTTGGGACACTGAGGAGTGCTAACGTTTTGGCACCATTGTCGGGGAAGCGAAAGGTCACATTTTCCCTAGGTGTGAACGACAAGGATCAAATCTGATTTGCTGATGGTGGACAATGATTGAACACACATGAAGGCCAAACCATTCACGGGGCGATTCTAATCAACTTTCAACCTAATTTGAAGACTCCATTGGAGGATGAATGTTACCAATAGAGATATGAAAAGACAATATGGAAAGATGAGGTATTCAACTTGGACTTTCATCCAAGACATTATGTTCTTTGTCATAAATTATTTCTTCTCTTTTCCTGAGAATGTCAAGAAGTCTTTCCAGAGTATTTTGTATTTGAGAAAAGATCTCAGGCGTACATTTGATTCCTTTCCTTTGAAAATCGTGAATATAAATTCCTTACACTTTTGATCTTGGTTGAGGCCTTTCTTCTGAAACTTATGTTGATCATAATCAATTTTATGAGCCGAAAGAGATCAAGGCTGAATTTATAACTTCTGTGCATACTCGTACACCTTGTAAAATTCCATAAAGATATAATCCACTCATCTTACCTCCTATACTCCATGATTTCCTTGAATATTATTACAAATATCTTCCCAGGCTTGATGGAGAATATGGTAACATCACTGCTGAAAAAAACATTCAGACTTTTGAAATTTTTCTCGACCTTTTTGAGGTTGAAGAAGATGACGTCAGTATCATGATTTGTTTCTCTATATTTGCAAGGCAAAGCCAAGAAATGGTTCAAAAACTTGATAGCTGCAAGAATTTTCGATTTTCGTCAGTTTGTGAAAGTATTCCTTGATAAATGGGTGATTAAAAGGAATCCTTTCCTAATTTTAGAGGAATATAATCATTTGAAAATACAACTAAGAGAAACAATACAACACTTTTAAGCTAGGTTCAGTCAGGTATACCATTCAATGTCTGTTGATATAAAATCCCCTCCTATTTTAGCTCTCTTACACTACTCGAATTCCTTTAATCTGGAAATGGAGTTTAAATTGAGAGAAAGGAACACTAAAACACTCAAGGAAATGCAGGAAAGTGCAATAGAAGTGGAAGCTAACCTATTGGTAAAAGGTCAAAGTTGAAGGCAGAAGAGAGGAATAACATAAAGAAGGAGTACCTGATATCTTTAGAATTGAATCTCAACGTTTTGGTAAGTACGATGGAAGAAATGATGCAAAAGATCATCATGAGAGATGAATCTTTTGTTCAAAAACACCATGTCCCACTGATTGCAAAAGAAAAAGAAGTTGTTGGCCCTAACCATTTTCCTACTAATTCCAGATACCATAGATCAGAAAATGATTGTTTTATGTATTCATTTATGGACGGTCATGAAAATGGATTGGTAGATCAACCTGTGAAGAAGCAATCTACTGATCCAATGTGTATGCTTGATGACATTGTTTATATGGATGATTTACCCAAGTATGATCAGTATGATGATGATTATGTTGTTGAAATAGAGGTTGACTCTTCAAGGAAATCAATGGCATGTTCTTGGGAGGAGGAATTTCAACTACAACAACTCAAATATAGCACTCAACCTATGCATATCAATCATGGCAACAATGAAGAAAATGTAGAAAATTTCAAAATAAGTGAAAGGTCTTTGCCCTTATGTTTCACTTCATTTCAATTTCTAAGAGAAAACGTTTCCAAAATTAAAAATTAGAAGGCTTTTAGTTTTGATATTGAGCATGGACAAGAAAATGAACTTCTTGATTGGGACTCCTTACCCTTGTGTTTCTACTCATTTTGGAAAAATAAGAAAAAGTTACAAACAAATAGATAAGTGAGTTGTCAACAGTATAAATGGGAAACCTTCTCATGAATTGATTGAGGATGTCACTTGTGATATGGAAGCTTATTTCGCTCCAAAATCGTAGCCATTGAGTTACATTGAGTTTCAAACCACAGATGAAATCTTAGACCTGAAACATATTATCATTGATGTAGGATATTTCTGTACCATTAAGTTTTGATTCATTTCAGTTTTTGAAGAATTCTTTTTGATAATATCTCTAAAGCAAATAATGAAAAGCCTATAGAAAATCATGTAGTATCATTGGAACCAATGTATAACAAGTTTCAACAACTTTCTTAGTTTCTCCATGATCCAATAGCTATTGTTTTGGATGATATATGTAGTCAAAGTCCTTCTCTGTTAGCTAACTTTGAGCTTAAAAACATAGATGATAAAAACTTGGTCAGACAACTCACTTCATTGCCTTGTTCAGCAAGAGTCTCATTACAAAGCTCATTCGAAAATGTGAAGTCATATCAAGACAACTACAAGTTAGAGTGAAAAAGAAAGTTTATATTCATGGTATAAAGACCACCTAGATCAGAATTACAATATGTTGGATGAGCTAAACCTTAGTTCACATTTGTTTGAATATCCTTTTGCTAATTTGTTGCAATCATGAAGGGAGATGAGTTTTATTATATTTATGGATCATGTACACATGTTCAGTGGACACTTGGAGTTGCCTATCTTTTGTTTTTTTTGCATGCTCAAGGAAAGTGTGAGAAGGATTGAGGGAAGTAGCTATTTTCTACATTGGTTATACTCGAGGGATCATATCACATGATTGTATATATATCTTCAGTAGATAAGAGGCTATCAACAGGATTTGAAGCCTGGGGTGAAGGCCCTAAGATCTCGATGATCTGTTGTCATATGTAAGCCAAGTAAGTATATGGCTACAATGTAGTCAAGTCCTTTGTATATGACTACATTGCCCAATGGATAAGGCTACCTGGTCTATAGTGTTCTTGACACCTCCTAAAGGAGCTATCATACCTAGTTGGAGCCAATGTTAGTGTATATGAGTCACCCGTGATCAAATGTACTCTTTCAATGTGAGTTGATAGGGTCTTAGGTAAAATTGTTCTAGTTTCAAATAGAAGTTTCAAATAAAATTTGATCATTGGTTACTATATAGGTATTATTACTACTCCCTTCATTTTCAAGGTCATGTCATCACTCCTTGTGATAGGGCATCAAATTTGTGTCTTGGTCATAATTTTGGTCATTAGATCATAATCATGCATACTTTAAGGGTTTAAGTTCCAAATAATGATTTTACATATGCATTTGGTGTCATCACTAGGTTAGGTCATCCAAAGTCATATAGGAGTCATGACATCACCATAGTCACCATCACGGGAGTTAGTAATTAGGGAAAAAAGTTCAAAAAAGATTTTAAAGGTACATTTCACCCCTCATGGAGATGTAACCTTGCATAATAAAGTTAAAAAGCTGCATTACACTACCACATTTCGTCATCCCTCAAAAAGAATATGTGATGTCATAACACTACCTAAGCAAAAAATCAAATTTTGAGATATAAGAAGACCATCCAAGCATTCAAACTTCATTTCATCTTCATTGAGCACCTCTCCATCATCGAGATTCATCTTAGCCACTAGGGCATCAAATTTATTCATTAAAACCCTTGCCTACCTAGCTCGTTGTGCATTTGGTGCCTTCATTGCATTTTTGGAAAAGGAGGAAAATATAAGCATCCAATGGGGTTCATTAAACATTCAAAAGTTTCCATGGACTCCAAATTAAGTAAGTTAGCCTTCACTACCTCTCTCATGTAGTCATTTCCCTAAAAACTCAATGCAAATCCCTCTCCTAGGGCTTCACTGAGCTTTTCGTTTCTCTAAGTTTTTTCTTCATCTCAATGATAAAATCAATATTTTTCTTGTTTCAACACCTCATTCATACTTCATATACCTCCCCTAAACCTTTCCCACATTCACCTCCCTTATTCCCATCATTTTCTCCACAAAATGTAGCCCACATTGCGTATTTGCCAAACTCTAGGTTAGGACTGTGTTTTAGCCTTTTTCCCCACTTCCCCTTACTCATTTCAAGGGATTCCAATTCCCTAACCTCCCTAATAGCTACCACTACTCCCTGAAATTTTCCTACAAATTTTCCTAATCCCTATCCCCTCCATCCCTTCCCTAATCTAGCTGCCCTTTTTCCCATGTTTTCCCAATCCTAAACCCTACCTTTCCCTCCTATAAAACTAGGGTTTTATCGAGAAAAACAATTGCATGGCCAGTGAAAAGAAGAATTACAACAGGGGAGGACATGTCTCTAGATATCAGCCAACTCATATCTAGGAGAACAATGCCTCATCATTCATCAAAAGGTCATTTGATGATGTGGGTTGCCTATGGTTTTGTGAAAATATACAAGAGGTGGAATTCCATGCTAAGTTGACCAATATTTTTTCCACCAATTTCAAAATGGACAAGACCACCATAGCAAGATGGAATTCTTGTTATCAACAGAGGTGATTGGCATGATTTTTAAGGTTTTGAGGTAATTTGTTGCACACAGCCATAATCTTAATTCAAAATAAATTTTTGAGCTAATGAAGATGAATTTTACAAAAGTGAAAGAGGTTTTTATCAACCATAGAACAAAGAACAAAAACATCCTTCATTTTATGCACAGGTATTATGATTTGATATAAATGCTCAAAATACAGTTGATACAAGAGAGTTGCTACACTTTTGCATAGTTTGACTTCAAGTTAGTTGTTCAGGGGTTTGGAGCATGTGTCTACAGTGTTTGATGACTCTATTCTGTAGTAGAAGTCATAATATTTCCACCCATACCACTTTCAGCCCAAAAATCCTCTAGAAAGGCCTCCAAATTACTCTCCAAACTTTCGTGCGCTTCTGCTCTAAGCATGATGCACTTCTGCAATGTTTTGTTGTGTTTTTAGTGACTAACTTCAAACTTCAATTTCGAGATTATGGGAAGTAATTTTACAAACATGAGAGACTTTTTTATTCAAAACAACCTTATATACAAAAACGTCTCCCAATTTTCTAAAAAATTTTATTGTTAGATAGAGATTGCTTCATCTTTGAGTCTTATTTTTATAGAAAACCCATAAATTTGACCCTATAGAAACACAACATGCCCACACTGCGCTTCTTCTCAGAGCATTGAAATGACAAGTGGATTACATGTATAGATATATATTGACCCCTACTTCATAGATATATACTTGGTCTACCATGTCAGCTCACAATTTTGAAGAAAAAGTAAAAAAAAAACTAGCAATTTTTCATATTTCTGCCACTATTTTGGACCCCACACTGCACTTCTAGAGTAGCCTTGGGATATTGAATTTTTAGGTGCCATGGAGGTGGATTTTTTCAAGTTTAGCGGTTCAAAATCCTTTTAAACATCCTCAAATATCTTCACCAATCATGAGTTCAACTCATAAATCAAGCAAAGCCACCAAAAAAGCTCCTCAAAGACCACGATGCACTTCTGCTAAACCATATTGTGCTTCTATGATTTCATTGTGCTTCTATGGGAAAGCCAAATTTCGATTTTTTCTTGGTCAAAGTTAACTTATTTTGGTGTAATTTGTCTTCCTAAGAGTTCACATGATGTAATTATTCATAGTGATGGTAAAGGTCAATTTCATGTAAATTTCATTGTAATCAATGCTTGTAAAGTCAACAAAGTTAGTTAAGCCTAAATAGAGAGTTGGTTTCTACCCTCCCTAGTTTTTGCTATGGTTAGATATATTCATGTAATTAGTTCCTATGAAGATGGATTCAACCCCTGAGAGGGGGAATGTAGTTTTTCATCTATATGTAGCCTAATCTAAGTCAAATCAAGGGTTGGACATTTGAGAGTCAAAAGCTTGGAGCTAGTGTACACCATATTTTTGCAGGAATAATATAGGCAATTGTAGCTATTATCTTTGGATTCTTGTGTTATGGTTAGTCACAGTGTTTGTTCTCAGTTTTATCATCAGTTAGAATATTTATTTCTCTTTGCTACCATATCTAAGCTTTCATGTGATCATCTCATGAGTTTTTAAGCATATTCATAGTTTTATACTATGTTTTGATGGGATTTTCATGTTTATGTTTCATTTCTTCTGATAAATGAATTCATAAGTTTATGCTCATTTTGATCCTCCCCTATTTCAACCCTATACCACAATGACAACTCAAATATGTCACTCATCATACCTACCTTGCCCCATTGTATCTCTGCAACTAATCTTTCAAAACCCTAACCTAGTTCCTAGACCTATGACCCTAATATAGCAAACCGTAAAAATCAAACCCTAGTGAACTGAATACCTAGCCTAAGATCTACATATTCTCGGGTCACTTCCATTCACTGTGAGATTGCTTTTGAGAGAGCCCTATCTCATTTGGTAGCACTAGCTATCAATTCCAAAGTTGGTTTGAGGTTAACTCCTTGTCTTCCTTTCTCAGCCTTGGGACACTGAGGAGTGCTAACAGTGTATAAAAAAATAAAATTTGATTTTTATTTAATTATTATTTGAAGCTATTATAAATGTCATTTTATTATTTATTTTATATAACTATTATAATTTATTAGTTTTTAGAAATAATGAAAAAAATAAAAAATAAAAAATTTTGATAACTCATTTAAATGGTAATTAATTTAAAAAATAAATCAAAAGTTATATCCTAAACTAATTAATATTGTTTTAATTAATTAAAATAAAATAAAAACTAAATATTGAATGTATTAATTTTATAACATATAAAAATAAAAAAAAGATGTAGCATGTCATAGAGAATCTATAATTGGGGATGGTATGTGTAAAGTTGTTATCTATAACTTTGGTGGACAAAAGTTAATATTAGTTCTGTAATCTTAGAATAACTACCACTGGTGTGGCAAAAGAATACACTATATTATAAGGATTAAAACTACCAACAGATATGAATATCTCCAAGTTGATTATGATTGTAGGCTTGAATTTAATTATTAGATTTGTGCTCCTCAAACTAGCATTACATGATTATGAGTTGGACCCCATTCTAGAGTTTTGGAGTGAATTAGACAAGAAGTTGATGGTTAAGAGGCTAATGGTCTCACTAATTATGCACGAGAAAAGAAAATGGGAGATTTATTAATCAAACTTAGGGAGTATACTCAACCCCCATAATCTCCCATGAAACCAACACATCACATCAATACAAGTAAACACATGGAACAATGAGTAGACATTAATTATGACCCAAATGTGAGTTTGTATATAAGATCCCTCTCTCATCCTCGCTCACAATCCTAGCCACCCTTGCTTATGATTTCTCCATCTTAGGTTGACAAGACAAAGTTGGGATAAAACATATGGCCAAAAAATTTGAAAGGCAACAAGCGTTCTCCTTAGGTTGGTCTACACAATCTTCATGCTCATACTGATTTGAGCTTACTCTATGTATTTGCAAATCCTTTTCTTCTTCAAAGACCCTATATCAATTGTAACCTAAGTATCATGGTTTCTTTATCTCAGGTGGGGGTTTATTGACTCTCCCTATAGGCAAGACCTCTTGCTTGCATGATCATGCCCCCATCACATCTCTCTAAAGGTGTTAGTTGCTATTTTTAAGCCCCTAATGGATGACATTTTTGCAACAACTAGTTGAGTTGGATGGCACAACCTCCTTGCTACAATCCTTGAGAGTTGACAACACGCAGGCAAATTCTCAGCCATTGGTAATTTGCATTATGAGAGATGTTTGGTTGGAGCAAGACAGATCATCATTTTGGGACCCCTCTTTACAGTGAGGATAGGGCTCTATCCATGCAGATAGGTGCAACTATAAGGCACCAATTAGGATTGAATGAGCATCAAAATATTGACTAATTTTAGTTCTGAAACAAAATGTATGATTTGTAAAGCCATGAAGATAGGATGACTACATAGAGTACCCAATTGGGAGATCTGTTTGAAAAATTCAATACAATGGAAATCAAATTCTATCCTCAATAGATAGAAATCGTGGAAAAAATCAAAGATGTAATGAACACTCTCACCCATGAAACTTGTTAGAGAAGTAGGAGAACTTAAGCTTCACATGACACATAAAGCAATATGGTGCTTATCTTCTCATGTATCATGGGTACTTCTTCTCAACCTATTATGTACACATATGAAGAAAACAATCAACAAATCCACAACACTTCAACAATATCTGGAAGACCTGGTCATGGAAGGCCTAGTCAAAAAACAAGACTCATGATAAGTCTATGCCTCTAATTTTGACTTTTAAATTTACTACCAGATTTATTTAATCTTAAAAACCTAATTATTAATAAATATTTAATTCATTAAAAATTTGATAAACATAAAGTTTAATAATTAATTTATCAAATTTATTTTTAAAATATAACTTAAAGTTAAATTATAAATTTAAAAAATTAAAAAAAAAACTTTAAATGGAATTATATAAAATATTTAACCCATATATATGATTTCGAACATTAACAACTATAAAATGAAATTGAAATAGGAATAGGAAGATTTATATCACATAAAAATATATATGATAATGAATAACATTATGAATCTTAAAAAGTCATTATTAACGTGGAATAAGAAGAGTAAGCTATATCACATAATTGGATCTTTATAAGGTTTGTTCAATTTTCCAAAAAAACATATGTTATATGATATGTGGAATTATCATATGGAAGATAATGGTAGTTGGAATGAATGTCATAGTGTTACCCTTTGACAAAATCACTTAAACATACTAAAAACATTATTATTATTATTATAAAACTATGCCTAATTCATCGATATTATTATAAATTCAATTAATCGATCCGGTTTCATTTTATCTTTACAAGATTAAGGGCAAAGTGAAAAAATTTATTGCATTGAAATTATCATTTATGAGGTGTCAGCGAACATTAAGACAATTATCATTCCACAAAAATATTAAGGCTAGTTGTCATATGATAAGTATTAATAGGAAATGTTGATTATGAGTATTCATGGGGGCTAGCAAAGCAATGTTATTGGGGCTTTTCTGCATCGCTGAAATTTATGGTTGGGAGATGAGAAGAGAATTATAGGAGGGTGTGTGAAACTTGTTCATGTATGTACCCAAGTTGTAGAGCTGGTCGCTGCATTCCACTCTCTTGCAAATTAGGTTGAGTTGGCTGTAGACGATATGCTTGCAGCTGCGACAACGTCAAATGGAGAGGATTTTCGCGTGTTTCTACTGCTGCTGGAAAGAATACTCCCAAGTCTACCATAGGCTCTGTCACCCCCTCCGCCGCAGCTTGATGTTCCGCTAGCTGCACCATTCACCATGGTATTAATATTAATTAGTAGATCAGCATTTATGACATATAGCCCCAGTGACAAAATAGCCTCATCACTTGAGGCTTACCAGCCTGCATAGATGATTGTTTTGCTCCTCCAAAAGGCGCTCCTGTCAAACAAAACAAGAAGCAGTAATTAATCGAGGCGCTCCTGTCAAACAAAACAAGAAGCAGTAATTAATCTAATCTATATATAGAAATAATAAGTTTTAACTATTTTATAAGATGGGTATACATTTCAACTGATGCTATTACCTTTCTGCGCAGGTTATCTAATTGTTGCAGCATAAGTTGATTCTGTGTATACCAGAAAGAAAGAAATAATAAATGCCCCAAGGATAAGGATGAATGATTTAGAACGTTAAATTAATGATGAAAGCAAGTGAATGTTTCATATTCACCTTTCTGCTTCTCACACGATTGGCGCCAACATCCAGTTGCTGTTCCAAGTGATGTAACTCACTCAGAGTTAAGGAAGTCAGATCCTCACCCATCATATGCCTGAAACAATGTTTTTCCGTCCTTGAACCATATCCTAGATTTTGAAAGCTTAATCAATGTTTTGCATCATTTTTTAAAGGTTTATGTATTTATTTACCTCAGGTTTGTTTGCAGCTTTTCATTTTCATTCTTCATTCTTGTCATCTCCGAGTATAAATGCTGTGAACATATGGGATAAAAATCAGTATAATTGAAAAATAATAGTTACAAAAGATTATTTTATTTTATTTGATGGAGTCAAAACAAACCTGGTTGTCAAACTCGAACAGTCGGGCACCAGAAGCTTTTTGGTACCTCTCTATAATCCTCCTCATGCTGCAAGGTAACCACATTGCGGAACTAATTAGTCGAAACAAAATGGAAAAATCAAGAAGAAGCTGCAAAAACTGTTACTCTACTTCATAACAATTTCTTTTTTTCTCAGAATGAAAATATGACAGTAGCATATATCAGTAATGTAGAGAACTCACGCTATGATTTCACGAAGAGGAAGCTAAACCATGTGTTCTTCGGCCATTAATATTAAATTAATCATTAATCATGAAAAATGAGAGTTAATATATATAAATTATAAATTTTAATATTATTATAATTTTTTAAACGAAATAGTCTGCTATTCAACTAATTTTCTTTCATTATCCATTGATGCTGGTATACATGAGCTTGGGCAGAGTTTGATTGCAACTACAGTAAGCATTAAACTTTTTTAAAAGTTTTATAAAACAATTTACATCTCACGTTCGATTGAATTGCGACTGGAGGCTATACTTCAGCATCTGTTTAATCATTATCATTTTCAGTTGCATTGAAATTTATTCAAATTAAACAATTTTTTTTTAAAATAGAAACAATTATATATCATTGTTTATTTCGGAATTGTAGAATGAGTGTAGCAATATTTTAATATGATTCGGCAAATCTTCGTTTCCTTGTTATTGGCTTAATAAATAATATGGTAGATGGATACTAAATAATTGGTATATGGATACTCTGAGCATGGAGAATAGAATGATTAAAAACGTTGGAAGTCAAATTTAACTTTAAAGAGCGTTTAACCTATCTTCAAATGCAAGACTTCCAAATTAAATTTAAAATCAATCAAGATTGTTTATTATTTCTTTGTTTCACATCTATTTCAAAAGCGGCCATTCAAAAAATAATATGACCATTCTCCCGAAATAGAAAAAAAAAATTTAATTTTGCAAACATACTTCTATGATATAAATAATAATAATAATAATAATAAAAACACAAAACAACAGCAATCACATAAACAAAACTCTAAAACCAATATAAAGTAAAGGTCATCTCTAACTAAATAACCCAATAAAATGAATAGCATACAATGAAATAACCCAATAAAATGAGCATCATCCACTAGATCAATCAATTTTAATTCTTTAATTACATACTAATTAAATATAAAGAATTATATCAATTCTTTAGAGCAGGAGGTAAATCTAAAATCAGATATATTATTTTTTTGTAAGTCTAAGTTTTTCATTACTTAAAAGGTATGTACAGAGATGTCAAAATGCATGTGGCCTCACTCCGACCAAGTTTGTTAACCAATACTATTACCATGCTACAGACAAAAAACAAAATACCTAACTTAGAGGTCTACAGCCTTTTAGGCCTTACACACTAGAAAACAAAAGGAACTAACAAGACACCAGTTACCATAAGAAGTGATAGAAGCACGATTGTCTGGCCCCTTTCCTTGAGGAGCAGGTGGGAGATATAGACAATGGACATGCTGTTCAAAGTGAGCAAGCCAAGTTTCTAGCTCCTGGAGCTTCTCTTTCAGTGCCAAACCACCACAATTCATTCTCAAAAGTGGAATTGAAATTAATGGAGTTTCTTGACAAGAGGAACCTCGAGTAGCAGGAAGCTAGTAAGGAGAAGGAAAAAGGGGGTTATCTAGAGCACTATATGATAAAGAATGGGTGAAGGGTGGACTATGAGCACATCCCATTTAGGTGCCCCAAATGCCATGAGCATGGGCATCTATATAGAGAATGCCCAACAAACAACATGGAGAGAAATGTGAAAACCAGTGTGGATAAAAATCCAGAGGGTTTTACCAAGGTTGGGGGCAAAGAAAAAGGCAGAAAGCAGTCACAAAAGAAGACCAATGAGGAAAGACAATAGAGCCACAATAGCTTTAAGATCCTAGAAGAAGAAGAAGGAAATAAAGAAACAAACCACGAAATGGAGAACATTATAGCTGAAAAGGAAAGGGATGACAACATGGAAAATATCACAGATAACAGCAAGCAAAAGGAGGATCTGCCAAGCAGTATGGAGATAAATAGGGACCATGAGATGACTCCAAGTGAGGTGGGAACATAGGACCATGAACTACAGGAGATTCTAGATAGTGAAAATCTAGATCTAGAGAAATTTCTGGAACAAGGGACGACCAAAGGAGTGGACTCCCTACCAAAAGAGGAATATGATAGGGTTCAACAGCTCTTCCTATGGAGATCACAATCGAAGGGATCTGGAGTCAAAAAGAAATCATGAAATCGAGGAGCATAGAGGGGTCAAGATGATGGAGGACACATAGGCACAATCTCCAAAGAACCCAGGTAGGAAAAGAGGAAGAAAAAGACATAATGAGTTGATGAAGGAATGTGACAAACTATTGTAAGATGAAAGATCTCACCAGTTATTCCTTTACAAACCTTTCTTAATGAAGATCACAACGTGGAATATTAGAGGCATAGGAAATAGAAGGAAACAAAAAAATCTCAGTAATAGAATAAAAGAAGAAAAACCAGATATGATTTTTATTCGTGAGACAAAATGTTCAATGGATAAGATTAGAGAAATTCATAATAAATGGCTAATCAAGTATGAGTATCTAGAGGTTAAAGCAAAAAACTCAGGGGGGATTCTCATGCTGTGGGATCCAGAAATTTTGAATCTTGGATGCAGAGGCATCTAGGAACTATCTTTCTTTGGTATGTCAACCTTTAGGTGATAAGGAGATATACATGATCACAAATGTATATGGACCTCAAAAGCAAGAAGACAAACTCAAGCTTCTCGCCTCCCTTGAGGAACTAAGAGCAAGACACCCTAATATGCCCTAGATCGTTGCAGGAGATTTCAATATGATAAGATCTCTTACAGAGAAAAAAGGCAGTATGAGACAGCTAGGTAGATAATCCATGGCCTTTCGAAACTTCATAATGAATATGGGGTTAGTGGACACTAAAACAATAAATGTGACCTTCACCTGGAACAACAAGAGGGGAGGGGCTTCACAAGTCACCTCTAAACTAGATAGATTTATTATTTCAGAGGACCTCTTTCTCTGAGGCCCTGCCATGACAACTACTATTCTTCCCTTTGGAGATTCGGACCATTGGCCTATATAGCTGGAAGCCACTTTTATGGGTACACCAAGAAACAAACCTTTCAGGTTTGAAAATGCCTCGCTCTCTCACCCTAAATTCACCAGTAATATTGGCAAATGGTGGAGAGAGGATCTGAACATTCAAGGCACTAGAATGGTCCTGCTCCAATAGAAACTTAAAAATATCAAATCCAGGCTTAAAGATTGGAACAAAAAGGAATTTGGCAATATCTTCAAAGCCAAAAGAGAAGCTGAGCAGAAACTCCAAGAGATCAATCACATAAGTATCACAAAGGGCTTTATCGAGGAGCAGAAAAATATAGTTGATTCTTTGCAGGAAGAATGAGAAGATAGGTGCTTGCAAGAGGATGTCTTTTGGAGATAGAAATCAAGGATACAATGGATTAGAGAGGGAGAAAGAAACACAAAGTTCTTTCATAAATCCACCGTGGATCACAAGACACACAACAAAATCACAAAGATCAAAGATTCTCAAGGGAGAGAACTTGTCTCCACAAAGACATGGAATTTGTCCTTGTACAACATTTCCTCAGCATCGCAGAGGAGCCTTTGGAGGATAGATCCAGGTTCATCAACAATTTCACTCAGTATATCCCTCAGCTGGTTACCAGAGAGGACAACCACAATCTTAACAAGCTAGTGTCGGAAGAGGAGGTCAATGAAGTGATCAATGAAATGAAAAATGGAAAAGCTCCAGGCTGAGATGGGTTCAATGTAGACTTCTTCAAAGCATGTTGGAAAACAATTAAACAAGATATCCTTGAGGTGGTGGAAGACTCAAGAATATCCAAAAAGGTTCTGAATGCTTTTAATTCTTCCTTCATAGCTTTGGTCCCAAAATAGTAAAAATCCATGACTTTGGATGGTTTTAGACCCATAGCTTTATGCAATGTGGTGTATAAAATTATTTCCACGGTGATCGCCAATAGACTCAAGCCCCTTTTACCAGCTCTCATCTCAGAGGAGCAATCAGGCTATGTGGAAGGAAGATAAATCCTCAATAACATCATCCAAGTGCATGAGGTGGTACACTCTCTCAAAAGAAACAAACAAGCTGGTATGATCATTCAGCTAGAACTAGTGAAATCTTATGATAAGATAAGTTGGTCTTATATAAGGGCAATTCTAAGAGATTATGGCTTCGACCAAAACTAGATAAGATGGGTTATGGCACTAGTTACCACGAACAATTTTTCCATCTTGCTTAATGGTGCTCCTTCAAGACTCTTCACACCCTCCAGAGGTCTCAGACAAGGGGATCTGCTCTCACCCTTCCTCTTTGTTCTCATGATGGAAGGGCTAGGCAGAGAAATTAAAATGGAAAATTCTGAAGGGAGAATCCAGGGTATCAAACTCACCTTGGATGGAGTGGAAAACACTCATCAACAATTTGTGGATGACACAATGCTCCAAGACATACCCACAGTCAGGGAAGCCAGAATGATCAAACATATTTTGAATGACTTTGCTATGGTAGTTGGCACAGAGGTAAGCCTCAACAAATCAAAATTTTTTCTCTTTAACACTGACATTTCTATTCAGAGAAACATCACCATAATTCTTATGTTTCAAAGGGACCAGCTACCTTCCAAGTATCTTGGCATACCTCTCACAGATAAACCTCTAAGCAAGGAAGTGTGGGAGCCAATAATAAATAAACTTCAGGACAAGAACAGAAAATGGACCTACAGGTCTTTAAATTTGGTGGGGCACCTTGTGCTCACACAAGCTGTCCCGCGGGAAATTCCCATGTTCATGTTCTCAGCACTTCCTGCTCCTAAAGGAATTAAGCAACAAATCAGGAGCATAAAAAGGGATTTTCCATGGGGAAGAGGAGAAGAGAAAAATAAATGGGCTTTAGTAGCATGGGAGAAGATCTGCAAACCCAAGAGCCATGGTAGCTTGGGGCTTCATGATCCTGAAACCCTCAACAGAGTTTTAGGAGCTAAACTCTGGTGGAGGTGGATCAAGGAATCGGTAACTCCTCGGGCTAAGCTTTGGAAACAAAAATATGTGAAGATTTGGCAGGAGAAGGATCACATTAGAATGTCAGGGCATATTAAGGGCTCCCACATTTGGAAACTTGCCTCGGAAAATAAAGGCATTGTTCAGCAATATAGTTTCTAGGGGACTCGAGCTGGGAACCTAGCATGATTTTGGGAGGATAACTAGCAATAGGAACCAAACTTTTACAAGGAGGAATTAACATGTCTCAAAAATGACACAGACAACAAAGGTCTACTTATGGTAAATGACTTCTGGGACCAGGTAAGAAACAATGGAAAATGGAGAATTTGGAAGGATCTAGGCCACAATGGATAGAGCCATCTGAAGGCTCAAGCAGACTCTCTTGCTCAGGATCTGGAGCATAGAAGGATTTTGGTTTACTCCTTCCCTGATCAACTAGGATGGGGACAAAACACTGAAGGAAAATTTAACCTCAAAGAAGCTAAATAGGTAGTAACAGGATTTAACTACCTAAACCCTGATCAAGTTTGGAAGAATCTTTGGCAGAGCCCCCATTGGATGAAAATAAAGTTATTTATTTGGCTAGTTCATCAAAAGAAAATTTTAACTTGGGAGAACCTCTTGAAAAAAGGCTTCACTGGACCATCCAAGTGTTACCTTTGTGGCTCACAAGAGGAGACAATGGATCACCTTATCAACCTCTACCATTTCACCTCTACCGTGTGGGAATGGGTGGCCTCAATCTTTAGGCACACTGTTAGGGATAGAATCAACATCTCCAACACTTTGAAGATTTGGAGGCAAAACTTCTCAAGGAATGAAATCATTAATAAATCCTGGACGTTGGTTCCAGGCTTTGTCATCTCGAATGTTCGGAAAGAATGCAATAATCGGATCTTCAAGAACAAAGCAAGCAATCCCCAACATATAATTGACCAAATTTTAAGGCAACTAAAGACACAGTCAAAAACTTGTTGAGGAAACTTTCTAAGGACCCTCCTCTGCCCCAAGATGTGTGTATCCTACTGCATTTGGGTCTCCAGTCTATAGGCCCATGGGGCATAATCAATGGTGTGTGCCAAACAAATGCAGATATAAATATTTGGAAGCCTCCTCCACATGGCTTCTTAAAGGTCAATATAGACGGAGCATCTAAGGGAAACCCGGGGTTAGCTAGTTTTGGGGGTGTTATAAGAGATGAACAGGGTCAAATAAAGGAGATCTTTCATGGCCACTTGGGGAAGGCCACTAAAAACATGGTGGAACTCACGACCTTAGAGCAATGCTTGGAAATATTGGTGGGTTCAAATTCACACAATGTCATCATTGAAGCAGATTTATAATTGATTATTAGAGAAGACAAGAAGATAGGCAATGGTACATCACCGAATAAAGTGTCAAAACACTGGAGGCTATCGCAGGTCTTTCACTGTATCTACACCCACCTACAAACCTTAAAAATTGTAAAATTTGTCCATGTGAAAAGAAAAGCTAACATGTTAGCTGATCATTTGGCGAATGAAGGAGTGATTAATAAGGAAAGGGACACTCGGCATGTTTGGGAGTTGTTACCCCCACGCAAAATGTTAGAGAATTGTCTCTGTCAGGCTGCTAAATATAGGGATCAATGGATTGATAGGATGGATCAAAGAGGTTCAGGTAGACAAGCACGAGGATAGGGAAGCCTAGACTATTTGCCTATTGTCTGGTAGCAGTCCACAGATTGTATTGGCATTAGTATTCCATTGGATTTGAGCGGTTGGTTAAGATCAGCGAAGGAATACAAGGGATGCAGTGGCGTGAGGACCGATTCTAGAAAGTGTGTGTTTCAGTGTTGAATAGTGCACCTGTGTGACTGTTTAGATAGCGTGTGTGTATTTCATATAAAGTGTTTGAATGTTCTAGTGTTGTAGGTTTGATCGACCATCGATCATTGTAAGGATAGATGGTGATCCATTGATTAAAAAAATATTTTTATATATGAGTGTTTGTGTATTAAACGGAGTATGGCAGAGAAACTAGGGTTTAAGCATAAATCCATCAATAAGCAGAAGATCAACGACGTAGGCAGAAAGGAACGAGAACCGTCTAATGGGATAGATCAACGGTCTTCGTATGGCAGAAAAGCACAAAAGTTAATTCGCGAGGGAAGTGGTTTCTCAAACCATAAGTGGTATTTCGAGTGAGGTCTAAGTGGTAATTGATATTTTGAGGAAGGCCTCCGATTCCACTCTTCAAGTGACACGTAGTAGCGAGGAGGAGAGAGGATACCGCTTTTCAGGTGGTTAATCCTTGTGCTACTTGTCCACTCGAAATCATCGTGGACCGTTAGTTCCATGAAATGTTGATCAAAGGTGATAGTTCCATCATGCAAGTTGTTTGATCAACGATTGGTTGGAATTGTGATTCACCGATATGCGATTAAGTGATATGCTGATAGTCGTTGGATCAATGAAAGAGTTAGACGGCAAAGATCAACCTGATCGGGGATTGGTGTTTAGAGAGCGCATTGGGAAGGTGACGGACCGGAAATGTGGACCCATTGATATTTATGGTTATGGGTGTACAATGTTTGAAGTCTAACCTTAAGTGTTGCGGGTCAAGTTTCTGTGTATTTTCTGTGTAATCCATATAGTCCGATAGAGTGAATGGTTCCGAGTTTTAAAGGTTTAAAGCTAATAACGCTTCTGATAGGTTTTGTGGGAAATAACCCACAGGCCTTAGGATCGAATTTTGGTAAACGAAAGGGATTTTCATTTACCTTGTAACATATGTAATGTACTAGTTCAGTTAATAGAAGGCTCCATTCTTACTTGACCAAAAAAAAAAAAATTAATGGAGTTTCTCCCGCTTAGCCATAATTGCCTCATGTTCTTCCCTCTGGGTCCTATAATGAGATTCTAGTGTATCCATGGAAAATTGGAACATCTCCTATTGCAGTCAAGTTCTCCTGTTACGATCATGACCTATGCCCCTCCTCTTGTTGCCTACCCCATAGCCTCCCTGTGCTAGGATCTCGCAACCCCTGTTGCCCACCGCAACCAATCGTCTCCCACCGCAAACTCCATGGACTTGCGAGCTTTTCCTCGCATAATGTCGGCATCATGACTACTGCAATCAACACCAATTCCCACATCGCCACCTTGAGCACCAAAAAACTTAGATGTCCCCTCACTTAATCGGGACAATTCTGGCTTCACCAACACAGGAGCTCGCAGGGATAGGGGAACTGGCTTCATCCTGGAAGCCTAGTCAAAACCCAGAGTCTTGGAACAAGCCTAAATCGACACCAACATCCACCTAGTCAACCCCTAAAACGTGCCACCAACATCCATCCAGTCATCCCCTATTGCAGTCAAGTTCTCCTGTTGCGATCATGACCTATGCCCCTCCTCTTGTTGCCTACCCCATAGCCGCCCTATGCTAGGATCTCGCAACCCTTGTCGCCCATCGCAACCAATCGTCTCCCACCGCAAACTCCATGGCCTTGCGAGCTTTTCCTCGCATAATGTCGACATCATGACTACTGCAATCAACACCAATTCCCACATCGCCACCTTGAGCACCAACAAACTTAGATGTCCCCTCACTTAATCGGGACAATTCTGGCCTCACCAACACAGGAGCTCTCAGGGATAGGGGAACTGGCTTCATCCTGGAAGCCTAGTCAAAACCCAGAGTCTTGGAACAAGCCTAAATAGACACCAACATCCACCTAGTCAACCCCTAAAACGTGCCACCAACATCCATCCAGACATCCCCTAAGCCGCACCACCACTATCTACACACTGTACCAGCCAGTTGACCTCCACCAGAGACCCTGCACTCCACATTGTAGCCAAAAGAGGTGAAATGGCCCAGGCCCACTCGTCTCCACCGACTAAATTAACCACTAATATTTTAGAGACCTGGGCTAATACTACCAAATGACCCCTCACCAGGAGGGTCCAAAGGAAAGTCGCCCAACTACACATAGGGAAGGAAAAACACTTAGACTCCTAGAAGCCCAAACGTCGCCAGAGCTACTTGGCTTCCACAAATTGAATTCTTCGCTTAGCAGCACCAAGAAAGAAAAACCTTACAATGCCAATCATAGAGAGCCATAATATGGCCTGCTCTAGAGCCTCAACTGATTTGATTTAGAATATTATATTGTTGTGCTAAGATCCTCCTCAGAATAGAAACAAAATGCTTTCATTGTGCTTAAGGATTCATGAACTTTTGCAAGTGAAACGATGAGTTTTTATGTTAATTTTATGAGAAATTTAACATAAATAAGAGACTAAACAACAACATAAACATGTACAGAATATCATCAAAAACACATTACAACAGGAACATGATAAAGGAGTTCACCCCTCCTAGGCTACGTCTCCTTGGTCCAGCTTCCAATGGCTTGGTGTTATAGAAATTTTTGGGCACTTCAACCCCAATCATAAATGTCCATAAATTGAGGGCTCCTAAGTCCCTAAAAGTGTTGCTTCATTGCCTCAAGGAACAAGGTCAGCTGATTACATCATCTCCCAGAAGTTCTCCACTGAAAATTGCTCATAAATGGTCAAAACTAGACCATACTTGAAACCCAGTGCAAAGGGTGCGATGCATATCACCTTCCCAATGTGTAGGGTGTGATGCATACTGAATTTCTCCTCTGTAGGGTGTGATGGTTGAGAATGGACAAATGGCAGTGAAAAAATGCGAGGTGGAAGATCATGGAATCTTCTAGAAGCTTCCCCTCTGACACTTGCCTCTCTGTTTTCGACCAGGGATGAGTAAGAGATCATCATTCTCCAAGTGGAAGTAGGAACTATTAGAGAGAGGACACTAATCAAGATCCCAGAAGATGACTCACCTCCCTATAATCATCTATATATGGATTCCCCGTCACAGAGATCCAGCGGCTGGAATTTTGTATCTTATAGAGAAGTGTTGTTGGTTTTCTGGTGTACATTCATAGTGTTGGGTGATCTAAGCTTTGCTTGAGGTCAAGAAGGGCTTTCTAGCTGGAGGATGATGCTGGGTCAGAACATATGGTTGTAATCCTCTTGCTACTTTTCATCTTAATAAAGGTATTCAAGTTTTCCTCCATATTCTTATGTACTTGTTTATATATGCATTTGTATGGTTAACAGACATCTGGTCCTGTGTTATTTATGAATATAGATCTTTGTTTCTTCTATAGTAGTATGTTGCTGTGATTCCACAGGTGCTCCTTGAAGCTGGGCAGATGAAGAAGAAGCGGCGAAGCTCTATCAAGAAGGAGAGGAAATCAAGTGCAAGACTAAGGTTGGTCTTCTTGGTTCTCCTCTTGTCTATTTTCACAAAGGAAAACGAAAGTAGACTTTAATTGTTTGTTTCTAAGATAGCTACTAGTCTTAGTGGGAATAGCAGCATCCGAGTGGACACTATTCCCGGTAACAAAATGGCGACTCCACTGGGGAGCGACTAGATTGTTTGTTAGCCTATCTATCTTTGTTTCTTTCATAAACTTACAAACGGAGCCTGAAGCCAAGCTAGCTAGCCTTCGAACTGCATTTGTTATACAAATGCAAAGTAGATCAATGATGCTTCAGTCTATCTCCAGGTTTTGTTTATGAATTAAACAATCGATTTGCAAACAATCTAATTGCCCTAAGTGGTGACTCTAGTAACCTCTTTAGATCACCCCTGTATTTTCCATATACTGAACATTACTTACTCGGCATAAATCCCTGAACTGAATTGCAAATTGTGAGTGAATTCACAGAGTTACAGGTGCAATGGTCAGGGAAGGTTAACTTTACCTCAGACTGTGGTTTTTTCTCACTGTTTTCAGTTCTATTCAGGAGTTTTGCTTTCTGTAGTCAGTATATCTCTATGAAAACCCCCTTCTCTTACATTATTCCGCCTCCTTAGTGCAAAGAACTGCAAGTGTTTTTATGTATTGTGCGCCATTTTCAGAGCTCTTTTGCAAAAAAGTAGCATAGTCGAACTGTCATTTCTGGATCTGAAAGTGTCGTAGCTGTCGTTTTTAGTCTTAGAAGACAATCCCATTTTTCTTGATAGTCGATTATACAGTTACTATTGCATATGATTTGAATTAGTAGTTTTTAAAGCGTCAAAAAGCAATTTTTCATTTCGAAAATCGCAAAGTGTCTTTCTTACCTTCACTTCATTTTGAAAAGAAATTGTTTGAGTGTTGTCGCTTTGAAAATAATTCAGATTTGCACATAGCTTTCTTATCATCATTCATACATTAGGAAGGCTGAAAACAAAGACATGCATGTGCATTTGTATTTTGACTACTTGGTTTGATTTAAGATAGTGCATTTAGCGTGTGCTCTGTGCTCTTTGCAGAAATATTCTTAACTTTCTTTCCTTAGTAGCTAGGATTTTCATTGCCGAAAGAAGATTAAACATTTGTTTATCATCTT
>APFE030815566.1:21967-35141 GCA_000404065.3 Pinus taeda | reverse complement strand
CCTCTGTAGGGTGCGATGGGCGAGAATGGACAAATGGCAGAGACAGTTTGCGAGGTGGAAGATCATGGAATCTTCCAGAAACTTCCCCTCTGACACTTGCCTCTCTGTTTGTGACCAAGGATGAGTAAGAGATCATCAGTCTCCAAGTGGAATCAAGAACTATCAAAGAGAGGACACTAATCAAAACCCCAGAAGATGACTCACCTCCCTACAATCATCTATATATGGATCCCTCATCACAGAGATCCGGAGGCTAGAATTTTGTATCTTATAGAGAAGTGTTGTTGGTTTTCTAGTGTATATTCATAGTGTTGGGTGATCTAAGCTTTACTTGAGGTGAAGAAGGGCTTTCTAGCTGGAGGATGATGCTGGGTCAGAACATATGGTTATAATCCTCTTGCTACTTTTCATCTTAATAAAGTTATTCAAGTTTTCCTCCATATTCTTGTGTACTTGTTTATATATGCGTTTGTATGGTTAACAGACATCTAGTCCTGTGTTATTTATGAATATAGATCTTTGTTTCTTCGATAGTCGTATGTTTCTGTGATTCCACAGGTGCTCCTTGAAGTTGGGTAGACGAAGAAGAAGCGGCGAAGCTCTATCAAGAAGGAGAGGAAATCAAGCGCAAGACTAAGGTTGGTCTTCTTGGTTCTCCTCTTGTCTATTTTCATAAAGGAAAATGAAAGTAGACTTTACTTATTTGTTTCTAATATAGCTACCAGTCTTAGTGGGAATAGTAGCATCCGAGTGGACACTATTCCCGGTAACACTTGGGCCTCTCTATTATGCTCAAAAGTGTAAAATTATGTGTTTACAATGCTCAAATTCTTCTGAAACCTGTTCCAATGAGTCCATAATGTCCAAAAATGGCTATATAGCCCCTTTTTACCTTCAATTTGGTGGAAAATGGAAGAAGTTATGACCTCTCCTAGTTCTCCCCAAATTCGCTCCTCAGATTGCACCATTTCCGGCATGAACCTACAATTTTGCTCCAAAATTGTGCTAACTAGGAAAAAATTTCATCGCGTGATGGTCCATAATCTGTTGCACCGACTATCCCATCGCAATTAGCAAGAACCAACGGGCTTATGGTTTGTGAACGTGACAAGCCGATGTGCAATTGTGACATGGTGGACACCACAGGACGATTAACTAGAACTCATAAACTTATCACATCTGGGATCCTTTTGCAATTCGCAATCAGCAGAGTAACAACAGTCTTATATATGCGGGGCTCTGTTTTCTGTGGCGTGAGATTTCGATCTGTGATTGCCATTATCGCATCGCAACCCTTCCCTACTCAAGGGAAGATCGTCACATCACAACTACCGAGGCTAATTCTTTAATGCCTTTCCACCTGCTGTGTTGTGATGTGCGATTGTGATTATCGCATTGCACCCTAGCTTATTCCAGGGCTGATTTTTAATGTCGACCCACCTGTGACATGCAATTTTAAAAATTCGGTGGCTAATGGCAGCCTGCCAATTGGTGCTTCCCCATTTGCTGAAGATCCCTACCACATCATCTTTTCTTGCCATTTGTCCAAGTCAAACCTGAACTTTGACTTGCTCTAACTTCTTCATACGAGCTCGAATTTGAGTGTCATTCGCACCATTGGAATCAGGATGACAAGATCTTCAATATGAAGCTAAGTTAATAGAGATTCTGACACTTTTAGTTTTGAGCAACTGATCACTCCTCCCCATCGGAAGCCTTTTGGACTTCATAAGATCACCTTCAATTTTCCAACAGGTGAGCGTACAGTTCTCTCACCTTTCTAATCTTGATCCATTTATCACCAAGTTGGAACTTTTGATCTACACAATTCTTATCGTGCCTTGTTGTGTACTTGCCTTTTCCCTTTTCAAGTTGTTCTTGCACTGTTTGATGTACCATTTGGAGTCATTCAATGAAATCTTTGGCTTTGTCCATGTTACTATCAATAGAAACATCCTTCTTACCAAGATGATACAATACATTATGATGAAAATGGTAAACAAATTCTTTCGCTTGATTCCTTTGATTCAAGCTTGAATGTACATCTTGAAAGTATGTGTTCTTCTTAACATAAATTTCATGTAAAACAAAATGATGCTTGAGGAAAGTAGTTATACAAACTATAGGCCTAGAAAGTACATCAACAAACTTGCCACGTATGCCTTTCTTATACCTTTTGACTGAGTGGAATAGTAGAAGAAAACCCATCCAAAGGAAGTGCCTTTGTCGCTACAACTTAAACACTTCACCATTGAAAATTTCTGAATGAAAAGAAATGGGCTTACCACATTGCATAAATACTGCACCGATGGCATAGTCGTATACATCAACTTGAAACTTAAATGACTTTTTCAAGTTTAGAAGAGTAAGTATAAAGGCTGAACTGATCTTTTGTTTTAAAGCATCAAATGTCTCTCATTATTTGCCTCCCTACTTGCAGACATTTTGCACAACTACCAACGAATGCAAATGAGCTACAATAGAAGAAAAATTAGCAAAATATCTCCTCCAACATTGGGCTGCTCGCAAAAAACCTCTTATCCAAATGACTCTCTTGAGCATGCCTGCATAAATTGCGAATAGAGCAAAAGCGTCTGCGGCTTCACGAGGATGTATAATTCTTTCACCTGTGTCAACAAGAATGAACTCAATAACACCATAGACTGTTACGGCCAAGTAGACTGCTAGAATGAGGTCCAGAGTGATAGATCCGCAACTTCCACAGATCCCACTCACTAGAATTATAGTATCGCGCTTGGAAGAACCAATTTCACGGCTCAAGTACATCAAAGAATTTTTATCCAACAAATAATATGACATCTTCATAAACAAATGTTCTTGACATATGACATCAAGTATTTTTTTCTCACACATGACACATTCATAATAAAATTTTCTGAAAATGAAAATGTCATCCAAGTAGACTATCATGTCTAGAAATGGCTTCAATATGTCTTGCTCCATATGCAACAAAGTAGTAGGAGCATGGAAAAGACTGAAAATCATAGTAAGCCATTCAAACAAACCCTGCTTGGTTTTTAATGTCGTGTTCCATATATCTCCTTCAACAACTCTACTTTGATGAAAACCACTTCTTGAATCCCATTCAATGAAATGCTTACTATTCTTCTTGGGTGCAAAAGCAAGAGGTGCACCACATGGTAAAGGAGAAGGTCGAATGATCCTTTTATTCAACAATCCCTGGATTTGCATCTTAATTTCTATGCTTTCCATTACCGACATCCTGTACATGCTAATGTTAGGAAGAAAACACTTTTGTTGCAATTATATTTCATGTTAGATTCTCCTCTTTGGAGGTAATCCCTTTGGTTCCTGAAACATCTCGTCATATTGGTTAACTACGTCAACCAATTCAGATTTCAAATTTGAATCACAACCTTTAAAAGCTTCATTATTAACATTATCCTTGGTTTTCATCATTAGAAGCACAAAATTCTTGATCGAATTCACTAGTATTTTCATCTCCCTTGCATTAACAAGCAAAAGATTTATTTTCTTGCTATGATATCTCACAATATATTCTACTCCACCTTTGAATAAATTATATTTGTTTTCATTTCTATGGAAGATTACTTTTATGTCATAAAGGTACAGGCTTCCTAAAACTATGCCATAGATATCTAGCAGCACAACGTCAAGCTCCATTTCCTCTGTGAAATTTGAAATAACAGTGAATCTTAATTTACACTTTCTAGTAACCTACAATTGTGCATTATCACACACCCATCCAAGTGGATATGGTTTATGATGTGGAACAGTTTCCAGTTTTAAACCTTTGACAATGTTTTCAGAGATAATATTGGCTTGAGAGCCATTATCGAGAAGCGTATCAATCTTGTTGTGTTTTGATATCACCCTTATGTGAAGAAGTTATATTCTCCTCTTTTCATTTGGAGTTTCATTTGTGAGTTTGAAGAACTAGTGCTAGAAATGGATTCTTTTCCTTTTAACCCCATGCCTATGATTTTAGTTTCATCACCTGAATCAGATCGCAAATCCTCTTGAATGATGGCAACTGTCTTTTCTTTTCCTTTGTTGTTGAATTTCTTTGGTTTCATTTCGGGATCAAGCTTCCAACAATGAGCTTCATCGTGACCCTCTCTGGAACAATGTTTACATATTGTTTTCTCTCCTTCCTTTTTAATGGATGCATTTTTCTTTCCCTTCAAACCCTTTTCTTTCTCTTTACCCTTCAATGGCTTTTTGCTACCTTCTTCTGGGGTGTTTTTCCCTCTTGCCTCAAGATGAGTGGCTCTCACACACACATCATCTAGATTATTGGGATTAAACATTAAGATAGTATGCCTAAGGTGACTGTGTAAACCCCCTATGCACTTCTATAATGTGTCATGTGATTGAAAATATACACCTAACATCAAAGACCTTTTCTAAATTCTTGGGTGTAATATTCCACATTTTTACCTTTATGTTGTCTAAAGTTCTGCCAATTCATGATGGCTTTATACATATAAGCTAGAGGGTAGAATTGTCTTTTGATTGCAACAATGAAATCATTCCAACAAATTGAGATATTACTGTGTTTTTTAATCTCCTCTTGGGTCTTTTATTCCCACCATACTAGTGTTTCACCCTCCATTCTCAAGGAAGCTAACTGAATCTTTATGTCATCCTCTTGAAGGTTTTGAATCTTACAATAGACCTCCAACTGACAAATCCAATTTTCAAGCTTCTCTGCATTCACTTCACCATTATACATGGGCACCTGAAATTTAACATCAAGTTTAAAAAAAAGTGATTTACCAGTTCCTTTTGAAGTATGATGATGAGTATGAGTAAGGGTTGTGTTAGTGGAAGAGGGTGAAGATGCTTGTGAAGAAGAAGATGAAGAAGATGGTGGAGAGGGTGGAGGTTTGTCTCCATTTCCATTACCTCCTCCTGAAGAACCTTCTCCTTTGGGAGGTTTGGAACTTTCCCCTTACAACCTAGTATTCCTCTCTTCATAGAGGACCTTCACCATATTTGTCATATCAAAGAAATCCTTTTTGAAGGTCTTCTCATCTTCTGTCATGTTTGTAGGCCCTCTTTCATGAGACATGATCTTTGGAGTCTCACTTGCAACTCGAGGCCGAATTGGTGTTGGAGATTGTGGCAACCTTTCTCTCCTTCCCCTTGACCCAACTTCAGGGCTTCCAATGAGCTTCCCTTCTCCTCTGTTGAGTTTTAACCTTGTAAGCATGACATAAACTTGCAAACAGTTAAATCCTTCTTTCACAAAGAAAACCTAGTTCTCTGATACCAAAATGATATTATTTGGAATATTATATTCTTGTGCTAATATCCTCCTCAAATTAGAAACAAAATTATTTCATTGTGCTTAAGGATTCATGAATTTTTGCAAGTGAAATGAAAAGTTTTTATGTTAATTTTATGAGAAATTTAACATAACTAAGAGACTGAAAAGAAACATAAACATGTACAGAACATCATCAAAAACACATTACAACAGGAACATGATAAAGGATTTCAACCCTCCTTGGCTAAATCTCCTTGGCCTAGCTTCCAATGGCTTGGCCTGGGCCTCTCTATTAATATGCTCAAAAGTGTAAAAATATGTGTTTATAATGCTCAAATGCTTCTGAAACCTGCTCCAATGAGTCTAGAATGTCCAAAAATGGCTATCTAGCCTCTTTTTGCCTCCAATTTGGTGGAAAATTGAAGATGTTATTACCTCCCTGGTTGTCCCCATATTCTCTCCACAAATTGCACCATTTTCGGCATGAACCTACAATTTCGATAAAAAATTGCAGTAATTGGGGGGAAATTTCGTCGTGCGGTAGTCCATAATCTTTCGGCACTGGCTATTCCATTGCAAGTCGCAATCGGCGAGCACTGACGGGCTTATGGTTTGTGAATGCGACAGGGCGATGTGCGATTGTGATATGGAAGACCCGACAAAACTCTTAACTGGAACTCATAAACTTATCACATCTGGGATTCTTTTGCAATTCGCAATTGGCAGAGTACCGATGGTCTGATATATTTAGGACTCTGTTTTTAGTGGTGTGCGATTGTGATTATCACATCCAACCCTTCCCTACTCGAGGGCTGATCGTCGCATCACAACTGTCAGCGGCAATTATTTAATGCCTTTCCACCTGCCTTGTTGTGATGTGTGATTACGATTATCACATCACACCCTGGCTTGTTCCAGGGCCGATTTTTAACGTCGACCCACCTGTGACATGTGATTTGTGAAATGCGAGGGCCAATGGTGGCCTACCACTCGGTGCTTCCCCATTCGCTGAAGAGCCTTGCCATATCACCTTTTCCTGCCATCTATCAAGGTGAAATCTGAACTTCAACTTGCTCTAACTTCTTCATACGAGCTCGGATTGGAGTGGCATTTGCACCGTTGGAATCAAGATGATGAGCTCTTTGATCTAAAGCTAAGTTTATAGAGATTCTGACACTTTTATTTTTGAGCACCTGATCATCATCTCGAGAAAAATCACCACCACCAGAAGCCCTAGTACCACTAGCAAAAGCGTCAATCCTTATACACAAAGAGACAAAGAACCACCACTCGAAATACCAACTCAAGAAACTACCTAGGCCTGAGACACCTATACCCAATACTAACTGCTTCTCCAACCAACATATCCTCTGGCCAAAATATGAAAAGGTAAGTTTCACCTAGAATGGAAAGGAGGGAGTTTTTACCTTAATAATCCTACAAGAGGAGCAATAGTTGGAGGTCCACCACCATAACCACACGACCCAGAGAAAAGGAGCCACCGACCAATTCACATCCCACAGAGAGCCAAATAACATTTGGACTGTTGCATGATCGACACTACTTAACCACCTTATTGCAGGCACCATGAATCCTCGAGACTGTCCTATTCCCTCTCACGCAAGCGAGGGGTGATGTTTCACATGTTATGAGGCAAAGACATTAACTGCAATATAATGGGAAGGAAGATTCCTTTCCCTCCTCCACCCACGCCAAATGTCATATGTCATGCTTTGGACATCAATGTATTCCAAATGTCCACCACCCCCATCGAGGAATCATCCTATATATTGACAATTAAGCATAGCTCATCTAGAAGAGTGGAAGTGGAGAGGAATGACCAATCAAAGAGAAGATACTGGTCACTATGATTGCTTCCCTAGTTAGCTAACATGTCAGTAGCTTGGTTCCCTTTCCTTCAAACATGCTTCGTAATTATATATTCCAAGGAGCATAAGCGTGCTTAGATTCTCTCACACATGAATTATAGTCTCCAACTCGCGACCACCTTTTCCAAAGGAGATCCATTGATTAACTTCTATAAGGTAGAAATTACCAGCTCGGAATCCCCTGAGACCTGTAGATTGATTAGAACCATCTTTGTTGATAATTGGAGGCCCTTCTCCAAAGCTAGTAGCTCTACAACATTATTGGTAGTGATGCCATATGGAATTGCAAATAGTTTAATGTCATTTTGCCCAACATCCTAGATCAAGTTGCCCATTCATGTAGGGTCAGGGTTTCCCTTAGAGGCACTGTCAAAATTCAACTTGAAAAATCCTGGAGGGGGCCAAAGAAATTTGTCTACCAATGATCTTCTCACCAATCTCACCCTAGAGGGATCTAAAGAAGAGGCAGTTGGACAAAGCTCCAGGGCTTGAATAATAGAGGACTCCCTTCCATCAACTTTCCAGTCTTCGTCCTTTCATATTTCAACCAATATGGACTCTTTAATGTTGCATTTGATCGCTTCCCATGCATGACTGGTCCTGATAGGCTCTGAGTGGAATACCACCTTATTCCTAGCTTTCCAAAGGTTCCACAAAGTAAAACCTTGAGAAAGCCACCATACTCTATTGACTATATTGGATTCTTGAATAGGTTTTAGCACCAAAGCTCCAAGGATTCTTTCAAGCTATTAATCAATTGGTCTTGAGCTCCAAAAATATTTTCTATTTGGGTCCATAGCTCTTCCGCCATTGGACAAAAGTTGAGGAGATGATTCATTGTATCTTCCTCCTTTATACAAAGAGGGCATCGTGATGGGCCTTCAAAACCTTTTCTCCTAATCCTATTCCAAGTAAGGAGTTTTCCCTGACTAATTAGCCAAAGGAAGAAGGCTACTTTAGGCCATAAACCTGAATACGAGATTCATCTCCAAAGAGGTGTTGGTGTGGAGCTTGATTATCTTCTGTATTCAATGATATCATCGCATTGGACCCCAGTTCATAATGGGGTGGAAAAGCTGCCCGTAAAATATTCACTGTAGGGGGGGGGGGGGTGGCTACGACCTTTTGGAACCCCCCCCCCCCCCCCGCCTACCCCCTAGCGAGGGTTTTGGGGGCAGTGCCCCCGAAGCTAAGAATATATGTAAATTTGCCTTTTAAAATGTTGTAATTTCGTAGTCAATCTGGTTCATTCATTATGTAGAGATCTGACGACAGAAGTTATGTTTAATTTAGGGTTTTTTGCCCTAGAAGGAAACCCCTCGCTATATATGAGGGAATTGTATTGTGTCTATGGATATCTATATTCTGAGTGAGGAAGAGAGAGGAGATTGAGAGCGAAGAGGGAGTTATAGTGGATCTGCTGTAGGTTGTATCTCTTCAATTTGCTAGATAATATAATAAAAGAAGGACTTGCTATTTCTCCATGGATGTAGCCCAAACTGGGTGAACCACGTATATCTGTGTCTCTCTTGTTTTATGCATTTTCCGTGTTTATATTTATGCAATCTTTTATGTGTTCCATTCCTCTGTAATATATAATTTTCTAACAACAGGGTCTTACTCAGGGTCCTCAGTGGTTGAAAGAATGGAACAAGCTTCCTTATTCGACAACATGCCACTGGAATGATGGCCCCACCAGAGTTTGTCTGGATCATCACTTGACAATATGAGGCATTGTTAGAGAATGTTAGTCATATCATCCCATGGCAGGGATGGGTCATGATCCGACCATTGAGCTTGCAATTTCTATTATCTCCATTTGGAGGGCGGATTGGAAGCTACCCAAAAATATTTAATGAACACCACCCCTAATTGAGAGGTGAAGTTCTAGATTTCCCTCAGATTTTCTAATTGAGTCAACTTGGGTTGTTTCATCCATGCTTCCTCCAAAAATTTGGCTGTGTGATCATTATGTATCTTGTAGAATCCATTCTTCTAAATTAAGTTTCTACTTTCTTTAGCCAGGGTCCAAATGAAGGAGCCACCAGGAAGGGTATGAGGGCCTGTCAAAGGATATCAGGTACAATTCTGCCATACTTGTGAGACCATAACATTTTCCACATGTGTTGTCCTCCTTGCAGCTATTTCCACCAAATATTTACACCTAGAGCCCTAGATAAGGTCTCTGTGTCTTTCAACCCAAGAGCCCCATGAGTTTTAGGATTGTAAAGTTTATCCCAGAAAACCAGGGACCATTTTCTTCCGATTTCAATGCCTGACCAAAGGAATTTGGAAACTTAGCAACTAATTCTTTGTAGACACTCTTTGGGGCAGGGAGTGTGGAGAGTTGGTAGACAAGGATGGCTCGCAGAACTGATTTCAGGAGAATGAGTTTACCTACCAAGTTCATAATCTTGAATGTCCAGGTTGAGAGTTTGAGATCCAAATGTTCTAGAAGACCTTTCCAAAAGGATGACCTCAGCAAGTTTGGTACCAAGGGGATCCCCACATAAGTACCAAGTAAAGTGCCAATTTGGTAACTAAGGGACCTTGCAAGGTGTTTTTAAACCCCAGGGTGAGTATTAAAAAATAAGATGTCATATTTTTCTCCATTAACCACTGTTCCTGAAGCTTGCTAGAAAAATTCTAGGATGGAACTCATTTGATGTAATTCTTGTAATGTAGGCCTACCAAAAAGAATATTATCATCTACACATTGTTGGTGTGGTACGGGAGGGGCCTCTAGGGCAATTCTCAGACCTTGAAGGAGACCACTCTCATAGGTCGACTTGATTAATATCCCCGAACCTTCTACTACAATAACATACAAGAAAGGGGAAAGGGGATCCCCTTGCCTCAGATCCCTCGACCCCCTGAAAGGGCGAGAGGGATAACCATTGACAATAATAGAGTAGAAGGGGTTTTTTATCATGGATTTCACCCAAGCAATCCAAGTGAGAGAAAAACCAAAAGATTCAAGCACAGAAAGGAGATAATTCTAGCTCATATGATCGTATGATTTAGACATATCTATTTTGATGAGAATACCGAGGGTTTTGGAGGATTTTAGAGAGTGCACCATTTCATGGGTTGTGATGATGCCATCCTTGATCTTTCTATCTTCAACGAATCCATCTCGAGGTTGATGATGTATTTCATTAAGGTTTTAAGCCGTCGAACCATGACGCGTGAGATTATCTTATAAATAACATTGCATAAGGTTATATGTCTTAAACCATTCGGGTCCATCATTGCACCTTTCTTTGGAATAAGAGTCAAGAAGGTGGCATTTAGATCTGACCAAGTTATCTGGAATCAACGGGCTTCTTCCACCAGCTCATGTTTTTCACGACCCAAAAAGGGCGGGCAGGATTTAAATACGTCTGAGGTGAAACCATTCGACCCCGAGGCCTTGTTGGAGGGGAGATCATGTACCAGTTCTTCTACTTCCATAAATTTAATATATCTCTTGCATTAATTCTTCAATTTTCTCCTCTAAAACCAACTAAGGTATACATTTTCTAATTCTATGGATAACTTCCCTCTTGTCTAATTGAGTCTCTATAAATAGAGTTTCAAAATGTGTAATCAATGCATCCATGATTTCCTCATGTTTAACAAGCCTTTGTCCATCCTTCCCATTGAGGGAGAAGATTTTGTTCACCTACCTATGTTTTATCATTGTTCGAAGGAAAAACTTTGTATTACGCTCCCGTGCTTTGAACCATTTAACTCTTGATTTCTGCTTCCAGAAAATCTCCTCTTGTTTCCTTCTTTGCTCCAGGGCGATGTGGACCCATCCCTCCTAGGCCTCCAACTCCTTTGTCCTTCCCTCTAGAATAACCCTTTACCGGATTACTTTCATTTTGTCCTCAAGGGCTCGTTTATCCTTATGAATATTTCTAAAGTCAAAGATGTTCCATTCTTTAATCTGCTTTTTGAGCTCCTTTAGATTGAGTTGGAAGGTTTCCATGAGATTACGCCCAGATTTCATGATATCCTTCCACCATCCCTCTAATTTCTGGATGAAATCTATTCTCTCTAGGCAGAATGCCTTGAAACAAAAATTCCTATTTCTTGGGGTCATTCTCAGATCGATTTCTAGTTGAATGGGCTAGTGGTCAGATGCCAAATAGGGAAGAATAGAAGCTTGAACATATAGATCCTGCTAAAGGATATTATCTAAGGTGAGAATCAGTCTAACCTCGAGGTGATTTGATGCTTACCTCCCCTTTGATTATTCCATGTGAAAATACCATTTCTGAACTCTATATCCTCCATGTTTATTTCTTGAATGGTTTTCTTAAAGGCTCGAGAGATGGGATCTAATTTGTGAATGCCTCCCTTCTTTTCACTAAGGTCCTTGATCATATTGAAGTCCTCAGAAAGGATCCAACTATCGTCGACTATAATGTCTTTCAACTTCCGACGACTATAAAGAAAACTAGCCTTCCCTCCAGGGATTGTCACTCCATATACCCCTATTAACTAGACCTTTGCAGAGGAGCCTATGCATTCAAATTGTCGAGAAAGAATGTTGGGGAATGTTATCCAAGATCTAAAGAAGATAAATCTACTATTCCAGGTAAACCTTATCCTACCAGTCGTGACTTGGCATCGAGTGTGATGCAATCTGCCATTGTCTAGCAATGACACATAATTTCACCTAACTTCTCTTGCGATACTTTAATTTCCTGTAGAACTATGATATCCAACTTTTCTTTATGAATATGTTCTCTGAGATACCTCAACTTACCTTGTGAGTTAATGCCCCTTATATTCCATTTGATCACTTTCATTCGGGGGGGGAAGAGATCTCTGGTAGTACTCCGTGAGAACATTAGCATGTCCCGAGTTAACCAAAATACCTCTAGCTTCCTTGATTACCTCTCTTATGGGTTTTCTATCTTTCCTCCTCTTTTCTAAGTATGAACTAGACTCTGCATGCTCGTTGAGGCTTCCTCCTCCTGGACTACCAGGGATGAATGTGGAGAAGATTCCATGGGGGACTCACGTTGTTCCCGTTCTTTGAAGATCTCATAAAATTGATCCAGTTGCTCTTGAGGTATGTCCTCTAAGCCAGCCTTGGCCCAATTCGTGAAGGAGACCACCATCATCTATTCATCCGAGTTTAGTTGATCCATTTTTATGTCAGTCTCTAATGCTTGCTGGAATTGAGCTAGAACCCTTTGGATCTCCTTACTAGTTGACTATGCCTTTGGGGATTTCCATTTACTTGTTGACTTATTCTTAGGGTTTTCAAGACCCACTTTGACTTCCATCCCCTATTGTGGTTGGGCTTTTATTACAGGCGCTTTTGGGCCTTCTCTTTTTGCAGGCTCTTCTAGCAGGGCGAAGTGATTTTCAGCTTTCCGATTCGAGGTCGTCGTCGGGTGGGGGGGCGCACAGAGGTGAACGATTGGGAGGACCCCTGTTGTTCGATGAGCATCGTCTTGTGACTTCCTGAAACCTATCTGGGGGAGCATTAGTTGGGGGAGTTGGATTCTCCTTCTTCCTCTAGGGGCAGTCCCGAAAGAGGTGCCCATACTCATTGCAGATTAGAAATTTGAACAAGTTGTGTTCATAATCTAGAGGGTGAGGCCAGACTTAATCGTAGTATTCGATCTCCACTGATTTTGACAGTGGTTGGGAAATATTCATGTATACACAGATTTAGGCATAAGATTTGTGAAATTTGCACAAAATTACCAATATAGTTGTCGATTGATTCCAAAATGTCTGCTTCCCTTGAAATCTTCTTGTAAGGAATAAATTCTGACCCAGATGGGTGTTGCTAGAAACTGCTCCTTCTCCGAGTTGTAGCAAGGTTCCCAGCATTTTGTGAATAGTATCGCACTTCATAAAGTAAGGGTCGTTGTCCAAAACTTTCGTGCTATCCTCCAAATCCTCAAAGATCATTTTCATGGATTCACTATGCGGTAATTATTCAAGAGGAGTGGTAATCATTCAAGATGATTATTTATAATTATATTGTAAAAAATGTTATAAT
>APFE030815566.1:4743-21715 GCA_000404065.3 Pinus taeda | reverse complement strand
TTTGTAATTAATTTTTTTTGTTGTATTAAATAAGCCATAATAATTAAAATTGGGAATGTTCTTCTCTATACAATTCAAAGTTATCTAATGGTCTATAAGTTGTAAAACTTTTGGTAACTTCTTAAAAAAAAAAAAAATTACATTTCATTGGGCACTAGTCTATTTCTTGGTTTATACTACTACTAAGTGGTTCTTGTTCTCTTGGTCATTCTCCTCCTTTACTCGCATGACCTCTTGGAGCTGAGATGAACTTATTTAGCCAAATAATTACTCCACTTATTTCCATATTTTGAAAGGCCCCATGTGCTTTTAGGTATGATGATATTCCAATTATTTGAGGAATTACACATTTATTTTTATTGTTATTAACAACCAAAACCCCTTTTCCTAATCTCACTCAATGATTTTCTAACAAGTCAACCTCTCTGATTTTATGTCTTTGAATATGAAAAGCTTCATAGTATTCAAATGTATAAAGCAAGACACCTCTTATTCTTGCAATGGGAGCCATTGATTTCAAATTATCATGAGAGGATTTTTTTTGTAAATAATAGATGATGAGAGAAGTCATCTATTATAGTTAAGTTTGTGGCTTTCAATGATACTGCTTGGAGTAGGCCATGATAAAGGTTACAGGTTTTTGCTTGATTGTTTGAGAATGAACCCAAACCCTAAGAGTACAAAATTTCTCTTTCTTCTCTTGGTTAATATATTACACTCCTCACACCTTCCATCACTGCTACCACCCTTGGATTGGATTTTGATGCCTCATCAAACAATAGAAGTAGATGATTTTGTCCTAACATCCAATCATTTGCAATTCCTTGTTCAATAGTATAAACTTTCCCTTTTATTTAACTTCTTGCATTGAATCTATTTTCTTTCCATATTATCCATTCCTTGGGAGGAAGATGAGAAGGAGCAATGAGAATTTAATACTTTAGTTAGAAGGGAAGAGCCTCTAATTACAACCGCTAGACTGGATAAGAGTTTATTTGAAAAATAAAGGCAATGTTTTTTAAAAAAAATTCCTATATCTACTAAAAACATGCAATTTTTTCTTTCTTTTTTCACCAAGCACATCTCCAAGGAAGACATTACTATTCCTCTTGTCCATAGATTTTTTACTTTCATAATTTTTTTGGGGGCTAACATCCAAAAAAAATACTAATTTTGAGAAAAAAAAATCTAGTTCCCTAAGTGAAATAATATTATTGATTAGGGTGGAATACCATTGAGAAAAAGAAGAAATACCCCATAATTGGAACTCATTGGATATAAGAAATGACCCTAACCTTTATGATCTTTTTCTAATGAGATAAAAGCATATCTAGACAACTCAAGTTCCATATCCCACCCGAAAGGAGACAAAGGAGGAGGAACCATTCCAGCCTTTGCTTTCTAACCACATCGATATATTAAATAGTGTGAATTTTCGGAAGTCAATTCTACAGGGATTAAACCATTTTGTAACAACCCTCAATGCTATTTTTTCTCTTTTTACCCAGGTTTACTTGTTCTTAGGATATTTTGGCGCCATCAAAATATAAAGATTCTTAGCTTAATTTATATATCAATGTCATATTCAAGAGAAGAGTTTTCTTAATTAGCACAAGAGAAAGGGTTGGTTTCATAAAATAAATAAATAAACGTTAGCACACCTTTCGAGATTTTGATTTTGACTAACTTGTCATTACCAAGGAGGGTTTAATAACCATGTACATGCATTTCTTTCTTTTACCTGTTATCAAATATCTTTAAAGTCTTTTTGTGGATGATCGCACTCAGCATTATCAAGTTTTGTAAAGGTTCATTCCGGCAGTTCGTATCCATATGGATCAACTACCCGACACGAATGTGAAGCTATTATTGTTTGTCAGCATAGCGGAATCTATAGATTAATATTTTACCGTCCACTTAATGGCGTTACGAAGGTTTTACCTTCTTCCGAATGCTCTAGACTTTTAGAGTTGTATTGAGTTATTGTTCCTAGATTTAATTCCACCTTAGGGTTGGCGATAACCAGATCTACAGTGGACTCACTTAGGATTTGATCGAACCCCCTCCTTCTGTCGTCACTTCACCCCATTTGGAATTTCTCTACCTTGCTGGTGAGAGCTATGTTATCAAAAAAATTTGTTGACAGACTTGCTATGATACCTGGAGTATTAGTTGTTGCCCGGTAATCAGAACCCGAAAATTCCTTTTGCATCGTTTTTTTTCTCTTTTAATTCTTCTTAGTTTTGAAGTGTAAACATTCTTCTTTTGAGCACGGTTTTTTCACGGTTATCTTCTTTTGAATTGCCTCCAGCATGAACCATTCAATTTTGACGAAATGTACTTAAGGGAAGGAATAAAAATCCCTTATCTTATTTATCAACGGTCAGCCACTGTTCGAGTTCGACAAGTAATCTCTTCTGGGTTTGTACTTGGTTATTTTTCCTTTGCAATTCTGAGATTCTCTACTTTAGCTGATTTTTTCAGGAATCTCTATCAGAGATATTTGGCCATATATATGCAAGTGGCTCTCAGATTGCATATTTTTCAGCCTCCCATCAGATCAGACCCAGTATAGAGGATCATGATATTTTTCAGGGTAATACCTATAGAGACATCAAGAGATGGATTGTCCTCATACTAGGTCCTCCAGCATTCAGGGGAGCTCAACCCCCAGGAAGCTATTTAGTGGACAGTATGCACTTGCCACAGGCTCTTCATAGGGCCAGCAGGCTTTGTTGAGTTTCTTAAGTATTCATTCAACTTAGGATGTTAGGAGAGATGGGCTTGATCCTTAGACCTATTAGCTCCTAGATCTTCTCAGCTAAGGCTTGATGCATTGTATCTTTTATAAGAGAGTATGTTTTATAGAAGAGTGTTTGATTCTAGAGTTTTATATAAACATCATTGTACTCAACCGTACCTTTAACCTACTGTATGATCATTAAATTATAATTGTCTTGTCTTATCTCATCAGAGTTGCCTATTCTCCCACGTGTCTAGTTTTCTTTTAGACTTGTTTATGCCAAACCATGAGGGTTACGACTGTCTTCTGAGGAATTCTTACAGGTGAAACCCTACATCAAATTTTTTTAGTTACTATTATTAAGATAATTCCTCTGCCTGTGACCCCTCTAACAGGCCTATTGCTTTGTAATGTACAGGATAGGTTCTTTGATTAATTTTGTGAACAAGAGTTAGCTATAATTGTTACCCCTCGCGTCACATTGCTGGTTCTAATTACTCTTGGGATCTCCTTTCCAGTTTTTTGCGAGATTGTCTTGAATCTCTCACAATCATCTGAGAGGTTGAATTCCCACTACCTTCACTGCATCTTTTAATGCATAATCCATGGACCATGCCTATGCTAGATGAACAGTTATGCGGCGAAGCCCAATTTCAAAATCCAACCAAAAGCGGGCCACAAAGATTGTCTATTGGTCGTTGCCTCTTTCATGTATTGACAGAAAATGAATAAGAGGACAGAGTCTGCCAATTAAGTAACTGCTACAGGACAACAAGGGGTAAAATTGGCAACCGATGGTATTCTTTTCACAGAAACTCCATGTCATCCTTCATACAGATATGTGAATGGGGAGGAGTCTGCACCATTTAGGAGAAGATGTTGTTCGAAGGGTCAAAATTGGTGTAAAGATTACGTAGAGGTAACCGAGCAACTTGCGGGGCAGTCTTGGTGTCACGACGGCCTTCCAAGGCATAACCTCCTATTCAAATCCTCATTTTAATTCTGGGACAGTAAAATTAAACCTAGGTTAGCTATTGTGTGTGCATGAGTGCAAGGTTTTGCTTCCAGTCATCATTTTTTGTTTCATTTTGTGTTACATTCTTCATAGATCTTATATATCTTCATATCACATTATTGCGTCTGAGGTAATGCCACGCAGAATTTTTGAGGAGCTTTTTGATAGAATCTTCGCATTGGCAGGGATTTTGTCGGTACTGGGAAAATGACAGATTTCGGTCTTCTTGTTAAACAAATTATAGAACTCCCTTACAGCTGGTTGTGGCTGTGTCGAAGTAGTCCCGGGCTTGCAGATTGTTGTTGTTGTTGGTTTTTCTGGGGAAAAATCGTATGTATGAATGACAGGAATTTGGAAGCAGGACGTGAAGCAAGGGAGCTGTTGGGATTGAAACTAGGCACACATTCTGAGTCAACATACAGCTGAGAATATGTAAATAAAAACACTTTTATCCCTCTTAGCAGGGAGCTTCCTCCTTCGCCACCAGGAAACCCTATCTGTCCCATCCTTATAGATATTTTCCAAAACCCTAGCAATGACAATCTTCTCTTGTTCTCACTGTCACAGGAAGAAGAGCACAATCTGTTGATCAAAGACAGATATTAAAGACAGATACAATCGATGAAAGAAAGAATCACCAAGATGAAAAACAGTTTTATTAACTGAATGAATGGATCGATTCTCCGCGCTAATCGATTCATGTATTATCACATTATTTTATATCCTATCTATCGTTACATAACTGAATATATCCTATCTGTCGTTACATAACTAAATAAATAGAACCGCCTACAATACAGTTAAAGACCTAACTAATTTGTTGTCAAAACTAACACAATCCACTCAACTGTGATAATTTCTGGAGGGCTATCCAAGAATCCATTGCAACATTCTTCTCAACTTGCTTCTTCATTTTAGCAGACTCCCCATAGAATCTCAATCCAGCAAGGTTTACACTGCATTTAAAAATAAGCTAATGACCAGGCCCTAAACAGGTTGTAGTATACACAGGAAGACTCAAACCCACTTTGTGCGCAGTCTACTGTAACATATTCTTGTACACACCAGTCTCATCGAGGACTTAAATAGCCAAAGACCTAGATGGTCCTCTGCTTGACAATGTATTGAGAGCAACCTCTGCAACAGAATGTTCGGCCTGCCATAGGGTGTTGCAATAGTTGGGACTTTCGAAGATCTCTCCATTAAAGTTCACAAAGGATTTCAGTCTTGGAGCATGGTCTGGCCCTTCTCTCGTACACCCATATGATGGCAGGTTGAAGCAGTTCCTCTGTGCCAAATAGTGAAGCTAATTCTTATACATATCTGTGTTGAAATCTAATTTCAACCTGCAGTGTTATCACTTCAGAAATTTACATGTTCTTTCCAGGCTAATTCTTATACATATCTGTGTTGAAATCTAATTTCAACCTGCAGTGTTATCACTTCAGAAATTTACATGTTCTTTCCTTGTGAGATCACAGATCGCAAATCTCATGCAAGCTTGGACCCTCTGTTTGTTCACTTGATTTCTGCGATTGCGATGTTGCGATGAGATGAGATCAGATCGCATATCGCAGATTGCACCCATTTGTTTCATGTATTCCCCTATTTCGCAATCGCAAATCACAAAGTTAAATGGTTGAAGTACAAGGGTGCAATATGAAATTGAGGTGAAGTAAAAGCTTCATTTTTGTAAATGAAATTTATTGTGGGTTGGTAAGTTTTGGTAAAAAATTTAATTTTATAATTTTTTATTTGAGAGGAGTTTTTGTCTTAGGGCATAAGTAAAATACAATATGTAATTTTTTTTAGTTAAGTGCTGTTCTGTGTATGTAATGGTGTGAGATATACTCACAGAAATGTGAAGCAAAGAGAAGAGCATGCAATAGGAGTGAATGTAATTTTTGTAGTTGAAGTCTGTTTTTAGAGCACGAATGTAAAAGAGATCTTTACACACAACAGTGTAAAATCTCAGGGGGAGACAAAGTATTTTTTTTGTTGAAATGTTATAAAATCTCAGGGGAGACAAAGTATTTTTTTTGTTGAAATGTTATTGGTGAATACCTCTTAGTGAAAGAGGATGAATTTTGTATTAGAAATTTTATTTTAATGAATATAAATATTTTATGGGTGTGTAATACTATGTTCTCAGAAATAATTCCCGTGTTAAGATCGTGGAGAGATCGTGGAGAGCAAAACGGAGCATTGGCTCTGTGGGCAGTTTATGTTGTGTTTTTGGGATTTTGACAGAAAAATCCCCAACAGTGGTATCAGAGCTAGTTCAGGCTCTTTGAAGGTGTCAAAGAAGCTGAAGGAAGGATTTTTGTTGCAGCAACTTCTCCAGCAAAGTGAAGACTCAGTCAAGGTTTTAGGTTTTCTCAAAGTTTTTTTTGTGTAGCTCTTGAGATCTTTACACACAACAGTGTAAAATCTCAGGGGGAGACAAAGTATTTTTTTTGTTGAAATGTTAGACAAAGTATTTTTTTTGTTGAAATGTTATAAAATCTCAGGGGGAGACAGTATTTTTTTTGTTGAAATGTTATTGGTGAATACCTCTTAGTGAAAGAGGATGAATTTTGTATTAGAAATTTTATTTTAATGAATATAAATATTTTATGGGTGTGTAATACTATGTTCTCAGAAATAATTTTAAAATTCCCCGTGTTAAGATCGTGGAGAGCAAAACGAAGCATTGTCTCTGTGTGCAGTTTATGTTGTGTTTTTGGGATTTTGACAGAAAAATCCCCAACAGTGGTATCAGAGCTAGTTCAGGCTCTTTGAAGGTGTCAAAGAAGCTGAAGGAAGGATTTTTGTTGCAGCATTTGTTGCAGCAACTTCTCCAGCAAAGTGAAGACTCAGTCAAGGTTTTAGGTTTTCTCAAAGTTTTTTTTGTGTAGCTCTTGAAGACAGTGAGTGTTTTTTTTTAAATACACAGTCAAATATTTAAAGCATAGCTAAGGAGTGTAAGAATGGCTAGCACCAGCACCAGCACCAGCACTAGCATGAGTATGTTTATGATTATTAGGCAATAACCATGAGAGCCCTATTTGCCTCACAAGATTTATGGGAACTTGTTGAATATGGGTTTGAAGAACCATCAGATGAAAATGAGTTTAATAGGTTAACTCAGGCAGGGAAAGATCTATTGAAGAGTAATAGGAAGAAGGATTCAAAAGCCCTCATATTTTTGTATCAAGTAGTGCATGAGAGTGTGTTTCCAAGGATAGCAGCAGCGAAGACATCCAAAGAAGCATGGCAAACTCTCAAGACATCCTATCAAGGCATGAAGAAAGTGAAGACAGCAAAACTACAGTTGCTAAGGAGAGATTTTGAGAATCTATGCATGGAGGAGTGAGACAATATTGACTCATTCTTTACACATGTGATTGGTCTGGTCACTCAAATAAGATCTCATGGAGAAACTTTTGAAGAAAGGAGAATTGTGGAGAAACTGTTGAGAGTCCTACCCTCAAAGTTCGATGTGATTGTCACCACCATAGAAGAGACAAAGGATCTCTTAAACTTTTCAGTTGATGAACTTCATGCATCACTAATAACACATGAGCAGAAGTTGAGTAGAAATAAAAACTCATCTCTAGAACAAGCCTTCAAAACCCAAATGTCCTTTGGAAGAGGAAGAGGTCAAGGCAGAGGAAACAAGAGAGGAAGAGGCAGAAGCCAAACAGAATTGGAAGAAACAGTCCAACAAATACTCAAGGAAGAGGCAACAATCCAAATCAGAACCAAGGCCAAGGCAGCAACCAACAAAGTGGACAATATCATGCTCAAGGACAAAGGTATGAAAAATCTAATGTCCAATGCTATTATTGTAAAAAATATGGGCATTATGCCAATGAATGTAGGAAGAAGCAGCATGATATGAGTAATAGATCTAGTGCAAATATCACTAGAGAAAATATTAGCCAAGATAATGTTTTATTAGCTTGTAACATGGCTTAAACAAACAGTGAAGATATATGGTTTCTAGATTCTGGTTGTAGCAACCATATGACACGAAACATAGCCTTGTTTTCTGCTTTAGATCAAAGTGTGAAGTCACAAGTCACACTTGGGACTCATAGTAAAATTTCTGTTATGGGTAAATGAGAAGTTAAGATATTTACAAAGAAAGGAGAAAGGAAAACCATAGCAGATGTCTATTATGTTCCCGGAATGAGATGTAACCTCTTGAGTATTGGACAGCTTGTTCAAAAGGGTTACAATGTTTTCTTTGAGAATGATGTATGCACCATCATGGATAAAGCACCCAGCGAATGATGCATTGTTGAAGTGAAGATGACAAGGAACAGAATGTTCCCTCTTAGAATTAGAGCAGATTTGAAAAACAAAGAAGTAATTGCAGCAGTTACCCAAGAGGCTTTTCAAAGTGTGCCAAAGGATGAAAATTGGATGTGGCACTGAGATTTGAACATCTCGACTTTGGAGGTCTTAACTTGCTGAGCAGAAAAGGAATGGTAAGAGGATTACCATTGATAGAGAAACCTGACAACATTTGTGAAAGTTGCATTTTGGGGAAGCAACATAGGGAAAGTTTTCCATCAGGGAAAAGCATAAGGGCAAAATCACCCTTAGAGATTGTCCACTCAGACTTATGTGGACCGATGCAAAATTCATCTTTAGCAAGCAACGAATATTTTCTAACATTTATTGATGATTTTACAAGAAAAAATTGGGTTTATTTCTTGAAGAATAAAAGTGAAGTGTTTGAAAAATTCCGAAATTTCAAAGCACTTGTGGAAAATCAAAGTGGGTTGCGTATCAAAGTTTTAAGAACAGATAGAGGAGATGAGTATATCTCCAAGGAATTCCTACGGTTTTGTAGAGAAAATGGAATACACAAGCAGTTCACAGCAAGGTACACCGCAAAATGGAGTTGCTGAAAGGAAGAACATGACCATTATGGATATGGCGAGAAGCATGTTGAAGGCAAAGCATTTGCCAAATGATTATTGGGCTGAAGCTGTAAACTGTGTAATATATATCTTGAATAGGTGTCCTGCAAAAGAAGTGATAAACAAAGTGCCTGAAGAAGCATGGAGTGGGAGAAAGCAAGGAGTCACCCACATGAAAGTTTTTGGATGTGTGGCCTATGCACACATTCCAGATCAGCTAAGGAGGAAGTTGGACAACAAAGGGGAGAAATGTATTTTCATTGGATACAGTGAGGAATCCAAAGCTTACAGGTTGTATTTCCCATCTACCAAGAAATTTTTTGTGAGCAGAGATGTTCAATTTATTGAGGAGGAAGCTTGGGATGGAAGCATAGAGAAAACAGTAAATGTTAAAAGCTGTTTGTTTCATGATGAAGATGATGAGGAGATGGTTGAAATACATCCCCAAACAGTAGCGCCAACACAAGGACAGCAAGCGACACCCTTAAGGAGAAATGAAAGTGCTTCTCCAAGCACACCACAAGGAGGAAATTCAAGTGCATCTGCAAGCACTTGCACACCAAATGAAAGAGGTAAGAAGTTCAGAAACTTGTGTTGAAAAGTGTGCAACAAGAAATGCTTGTTGAGAATGCAACAAGATGATGGAGCTTAGTGGAAAGGAGTCGCCTTCACTAAGTGGGCCCGCAGGCTATTTTTGGCGACTATGTCTATTTTTAGACATATGGATCATGTCTATGGATTGCAGGTTCTTGTTTATGGATGATTGATCAAGTTGGGAAAAATAGATGGACTTCTATTTTTGATGAAAGTGTGAGTGATCACAGTGTGAGTGATCAAGTCTATTTTTAGACTGGCTGTCAAAAATAGAAAAGTCAATATTATTATCTCACAATAATATTTGGACTATAAACTTAATCTTATTCTCTTGGAGCACTTCAGTTCGAGCTACGGATGTGGCACATGCAATTGCATGAAAGAAATACGTGGTTCTTATGGGTTAGTTGAATATTTGCATGCATGACTTCAGTTAGAACTCAAGTGAGTTGAGTTTAGTGGACTGGAGGTGCAGTTGATGGAGTTGTGTTCAGTTTAGCTTTGTTAAACTGGTTGTATTTAGTCTAACTGGCAAATAGACTAGAGATGAGGTGGGTGAATTAGTTATTAATTAATTCACAAGTTATTAACTCATAATACAACTAATGAATACATCAGTTAACTCAGTTGCATGTCAGTGCATGTTCAGTTCAGGAGGGACAGGTGTTAGAGAATCAGATTGCTATCAGTTGTGACTATAGTTGTGCACCAGATCTTGCACAAATCAGGGGATTGAGTATGCCAATGAGTTTGCCCACATTGTAGCTTGGAAATACGTGATTTAGCCAAGGAAAGACGTGGCTGCCTTGGTATTATCATCATTTCTCATGCAGGTATTGAGCAGTGGAGGCAGGCAAGCAGCGGAAGAGATTTGAGCCAGTGATTGATTCAGATCTGAGCTGTATTGTGTGTAACAGGTGGAGCTGGTACTGGATTGCTTGTGATAAGCATTGTACTTTGTAATGTTACATGACTCAATCATTAATATACAGATAGTTGGGGTTTTTAGCGAGATGCTTTCCCCGGGATACATACTGTGTTAATGTGTGAATGCTCTTTATGTTTTATTGTTATTGATGCTGCTATATTGATGATCAACGTAGAGGAGCTTATGTATTGTGTATGTTTTCCACAATAGTACATGATCAGGATAATCTCTGTTGAATATGTGTTAAATTATTCAAAATTTCTACAAGAAGGCCATGCGAGTTTCCCTTGAGAGGGAGCTCCAACTAGAAGCTGTGGAGGAACTGTTGGTTCGTAAGGAGAAGGAACCTTAGACTAATGCGAAGTAGCCGCATGAAGAGGTTCCAGGAGTGGAGACATCCACTCAAGTAGAGTCTTCCAAAGATGGACAGAAGCACACAAGAGAAGCTGACGGATTGTTGGAGGATGCGAGAGAGAATGTGGGAGCACCATCTTCTCAGCGCAGGCAGAGGAGGTCACCTGAGAGGTACACTGGATACATGGCCCTTGCTGGGGAATGTGTTGAGACCGAGCCATCTTCCTTTGAGGAAGCAGTGCAACAACCGATTTGGGTTGATGTTATGGTGGAGGAATATGACTCCATAGTTTGTAATAGTGTTTGGGACGTGGTTCCGAGACTAGAGAACAAGTATGTTGTGAGTTACCGTTGGCTTTAGAAGGTAAAGCAAGCTGCTGATGGTAGTGTGGAGAAGCATAAGGCAAGATTTGTTGCCCGTGGCTTTTCACAGGTCAAGGGGATTAACTATGATGAGATTTTTGCTCCTGTCACAAGGTAATCATCTATCATATCTATGTTGGCACTATTAGCACAGATGGGTTGGAAGATCCATCATATGGATGTGAAGACTACATTCCTCAATGGAAAGATTGAGGAAGAGGTGTACATAGAGCAACCGAAAGGTTTTGAGACCTTCAATCATGAGTCGCATGTGTGCCGACTCAAGAGAGCGTTGTACGGGCTGAAGCAAGCACCTCGTGCTTGGTACACCAGGATAGACAACTACTTCATCGGGTTGGGCTTTGTTAGAGTCGGTCTTGTCAGTCCTCCATTAGAGATCAAAACTCTTTCTGCATCTGATTTTTAGGTCTCTCGCTCCTTTCACTCAGCTGCGTTCCACTAGAGGCATGCCATAATCTGACAGAAGGGTCTTGTCAGTTCATTCCCCTCATGTCTGGCACCTTCTGGCTTAGGTCTTTTCATCAATGTTCACTAAAGTCCATGACAATCAATGTTTGACCCTTTAATGGACAAGAGTCATTTTTAGTCATTAGGTCTAGGGATAAGATAAATTGGTCTTCAAACATGTCCAATAAAGCCATGCAGGCTAGATGGAGGCCCTTACAAAGTTGTGATTCAAAGATTTTCATCGTCATGTTGACAGATTACGACTTGTCTTCAAAACTCTGTTTTGAAGAAAAGTCAAACACTGTGTCATTTGTGATAAATTTCAAAAAACGTTTCCGGTTGATCTCTTCAGGCGCAGTCATGGTTTCCTTGGCCAAATGCCATGTCAACAACCCCTGCAAAAAGTTCCAAAAAATGGCATAATTTTAGCTAAAAATTCAAAGTGAAAAGTGAAATACAAAGTTGCATTAAATCAGGGAAAAGTGTCAAAACAAAACATTGGCTAAGTGGGTTTTGAAGAAACAAAAAATCAAACCCATGATTCCAAATGTCTTTATAAAGGATTCCCACAAGAAACAAAGTCATTGTGCAAATCAAGGTCATAGAGAAACATTGCAAAGTCATTGTGAAGAGTTAGCACGCGTTTTAGGAGAGGTTGGAGTCGTTTTCACAGGCGCGACACACACACAGAGGGGCGCGGCGCACAGAGCGCGACCCCACAGTGGCGGAAATACACGGGCATGACGCACACACAAAGCGCGATGCACACCCACAAAGGCTCGAATTTGTGCCAAACTTGCAACAAATCACTTTGAAACCCTTCAAATTGACAGGTAGGGTCTATATCTTGGCTTTCTCATCAAATTTTGTGAACATGATGGTGATTTATGACCGTTGATAGTTGCAATAAAAACTCATAAACCCTACCACTTGAAATTATCAAAACCATTGTTGCTAGGGTTGCAAAACTTGTTGTGTTGATGCCAAGGCTCCTCTTTCACCTCTCATTTTTCCCCTTCTTTCCATTGTTCCCTTCTCCCCTATCCCATTTTCCCCTATTTTCCCTACCCTAAAACATTACTAAACCCCTATTCCCAATCCCCTCCACTCATTTGTCAACTATAAAACCCCAAAACCCTATCTTATAAAATCCCTAGACCCTCCTACATATCCCTAAACAAAATTTCCCCCATAACCCCTAATCCCATCATATTATTCCCCTTCCTAACACTCCCTTTTTGCATTGTTCCCCTTGGTGGCAGAGTTCATAACAACACACAGTTTCACTACCATCATCAAAAGGCAGTCCAAGCACAGTACACATACAGTAGTCATGGCATCTGAGCATTCATCGGAGTATGAGATGGAAACACAAAGTGATTGATCCTCGGAAGAACAGGCTCCCAGGAGACATCACAAAAGTGGCAAACATGTTAGGGATGAGCCAACTACCCTCACAGAATTGTAGGCTTGCCCTCTTGCTATGTCATGTTTCCAGCATCTGTCATGTTTTGAGTTTTGTCAAAAGGTGGCTAGTGTTCAAGTTCATCATGTGTTGGCCCGTCTTTTTGTGCTTCACCTACATGGAGATCACTCTATCTTAGCCGGGGTCACCTTCACATTGACACCTGAAACTGTCTCATTAGCAACTGGCATACCGAATGTTGAAGAACAGTGGCACAAGAAACATAAGGTTGATCAACAGCACTATGAGCCTTACATTAAGGCTAGTTTCTTGAGGCAGCTCCAAAGAGTCTTTCCGTTCCGATATTTGAAAGATGAGTATGCTCCACTCATGAAGTTGATCATGAAGTATTTCAATTGTGAGGGGATTTTCTCTCATTTATATGCCTATCACATCAGGTTGCTCATGCACTTTACCAGGGTATGGATGATGAACATCCCATATTTCATTTGCAGGAACGTAGAGAGGATGAACACCTTCATGCAACACAAGACCCTTCAGCATCAACTTAACAATGTTTATCATTTTGCTCTTATTAAGATTTTGGTGGATCATCAGCTGGGATTACAGGGAATTACTTGGGATGACTTCATCTCCAGTGACCTCTTCAGCACTTCACATGTATTATCAGAGGTTGAACATGAGATAGGTGGTCCTTCTCATCAGTATGAGCTCCATGAGACCACTACTATGCCAATATCCATCACATATCAGAGAGGCAGTAGACAATTGTTTGCATCAGCAAAGCGAGTGTTATCTCCACCCGGGGTGGAAGGGGCCTCGCTTCCGACATCGGAAACACAGGTACAGGACAGGGGCAAGAAGCCCATGCATGACGAGGGGCCATCAGGTGAAAAAGAGGCCAACTTCATCCTCATTCATGATGATGATACAAATGTGGAAAGTGCCAAACTTAGGAGGACTATCCAGGAGCATCAAATAGAGATCCAAGCCTTGTCTCTCAATTTGGAGAGGGCTAAGTGGATTATCAGGTATTTGGAGCAGAGGAACAAATAGCTCAAGGACCAACATGAGATCATGGAGCTGCAAAACATCGGTGAGAATCGCCAAGCTGCCCAACATAGGAGGATTGAGCTCACTCCATTGGAGCAAGAGATTAACAATTACCGAGAGTCTTGGCTCGAGCGTATCAACATTCACCTTGAGAGACTGTTGGAGAAGGCTGACAAGGACAAAACCATATTAAGGTGGATGGTTTATCACTACAGGGCACGTAATATGAGTTCAAAGGCTCAGATAAGGAGTTTGAAGGCGAAATTGAGCAAAGCGGCAAAAAGGAAAAAGAGGCAAAAAGAGCAGGATCGGCTCCGAATCTATTGGAAATAATACTGAGGGGGGGGTGAATCAGTATTATTAAATGAATTATTCATTTTAAAAAATGAATGATATACTCTACTTCAGTTAATTAAACTCGCGTATATACGCAACTATTCAGAAGGAAACCCGCGTATACAAAGCAAACTTTTAAGTTACTTTATCTTTCTACTGATGATTATTAATCTGTGTTTCAGAAACAAATAACTAGTAACCAGATACAGTAAGTGGTGGGCCCCAGTATTGCAACAATAATGCTACAACTCTTGGAACTCCCTTCTTTAATTTTATCAACCCAGTAGTTCGTAACAAACTTGGAAACGACGGTGCTGTATGCACAAGTACTAGCTCTTGCAGCAGTTGTCACTTGGTCAGCTGGCACAAGTCCGCTAGGAGCTTAAGCCAACTTCTATGAGCTCTGAAAAGAAGCTTTTTAACTGATGGATGAAAGCTAACTCAAAGAAGTCTAGTCTACTTGCAAAAAGAAATTGGAAAGTTGAAAGGAAACGTAAACCCTAGCAAACCCTAATTCTACCAGCTAGTCCTACTGATGCAAGAAGGAAGATGCAAGCTACTGAATGAGATGCCATTGACTTATAAGAAGATGAAATGCATGTATCTAAGCTATGTCTACAGCAGAATCTAAAAGAATCATATTTTTGTATTTTTGAATGAGTTGTTAGAATTATCATGCATGTGCTTTCACTATTTTTGACTGTGCAGAGGTGGATCGGTGAGAGGAAATACTTGGAAGAGGTCGCGAAGGTTTAGAGAGGGTCTAAGGAGTCCCTAACACCCTTCTAAAGAGTTTCACAAAGTTTTTCTATCAAGAAACCTCATTTGTGAGCTTCTACAAGAAGTCTGCAGGGGTTCTACAGGATGTTCAGAGATTTCTACAGGATGTTCAGAAATTTCTACAGGTTGTTTAAAAATTGGATTTTAAAGGATGAATGAGTGAGGTAAGATGCATGAATGGGTATGGAGGTGGGATAGGGGTTTGAAGTGGCCCAAGAACTAGTGGATGGAGTGGTGAAAAGGTGTAGATGGCTAAGTTGGCTCAAAGAAGGCTGAAGCAATGATTGCACAAAAACTAGGGTTATGTGAGCAAATGTGGCAAACGTGAGGTAAGGATTCTAAGTAGAGGGTGGAGTGGATGGAGTTGATAGAGAATAAGCAGATGAAGGAGTGGTACAGGTGCTCTGCAAGTCGTTTTTCCAATCCGAACCAACAAGGACTTGTAAATTCAAAGACCTAGTTACGTTGACCTAATATGCTAGCTGATAGTAAAGAGAATGAACAGAAGTGTGACCTGCAATGAAACCATGTATTTTAACTCATGCAACTAAGAAAATGAAAGTCTGAACTTGTAACCAACTTCTACACATGAAAAACACTCGTGATTTCATGGCAAAGCAAAATTAGTGTTTTTGTGGGAGCAAAGTCATCCTAGTCACAGCTCCTGATCCCACTGAGGGAGAGGTGAAACCACAGATGTTTGTTGGCCTTTTTCTTGAATATTTTTTCTGTTAACAACCTATCAACTAAATCTGAGCATGAAAAGATATTTTACTCATCAAAGAAAACCTAAATAACAAAACAAGATTTAAATCTAAATAGCAAATTTTATTCTAAGAATGCAGCAAAGACACATGAAAGTAAACAAAGGAGGTACTGGGCGCTTGAGATGGGCCCAACCCCAAGAGCTACAACCTCCTAAGAGAGATTTAGAGCTGGTGAAAAGCTGGATTCATCTTTATTGATCAAAAGAAATGTTACATTCCAAAAACTGTCCACAAGGAGAACTTGAAAATGTGCTGAAAGCAAAGCTAATCTATTGCCTAAAAGTCAAACTACAAAATGGCTACAAAATGACTAACTATTAGCTAACCAAAATGACTAACTACCAGCTATCTACTGGATAACCCAAATGAGGCCCTAAGCCCTCTTATTTATACAAATTGAGGACCCCAACAGTCCTCCTAAACTTTAGGGACTCGGCTGCCCAAGACTTGTAGTTAACAACAGTCCTACTTGACTTGCTTGGTTGCCCTTTTGTTAATTGATTTGGTGGCCCTTGAACTCCGAGCTGATGGTGGAGAATTTGAGGTAAGGGCCCATAAATGAGGGGAACACCTTCCTAAAAATACTCTCCACGAATTTGGCTGCCAAGTGCTCATTTCAACCATTGACTTTGTCTCCAAATTGACGAAAAAGGCTACACAAAGCACACATTAGACTTGTTGGCATAATGACTAACCCAATTCACTCTATTAACATAAATATAATAAAAAACATGCAATAAACTAATGAGAATGGTGGATTAAGTCGAATTAGGAGGTTGAATGAGCCCATATAATTATCTATTTTTGGGGCTCATCATCACCCCCCTACTGAAAGTGTTGCTCATCCTCTGAGAAACTAATCTATCTCTTCATCTTTGATGGCCCTGGTGGCCTCCCTGTCATGCCAAGCTTCTGAAGTGATGTCCTCTTCTCGGTCGTGAAACCATGCTTTTCTCTTTGCTTCTTCCCACTGGCTATGCTCCTTTTCCTAGAGAATTCTCAGCTTCCTGTAGAACTGTCTCAGCATCCTGTAGAGAGGCCTTTGTGTCCAACATTTTCATTCTTTCTCTATAGGTGGATGTCTACGACCTTCCCCATTCATAGTTGATGGATGCCTTTGAGGGGGGCCTCTCCTTTTGTGTAGCTGAGGTGTCTAAAATTGTGATTGGCTCTTTTGACTGTGGTTGGGGTCTGCCAGTTCTTATCTACATGCTCCTTCTTGCCTTAAAATA
>APFE030815559.1:24081-103805 GCA_000404065.3 Pinus taeda | reverse complement strand
AGATAACTCATTCAGGTGAAGGTAAAATCATTGAATTTTCACCTCACGATGTTGTAATTAAGGACCTAAAGGATCCTAGATAGATTTTAGCTACTGGCATTGCTAATGATTCTACAAGGTTTTATAAGTTTCACAACTTTGGGTCATCAAATATTCCCTCGGTATTTGTTGCTCATATGATGAAGTGAGCAAACTTTGGCATGAGCGATTTGGTCACCTAAACTATCACTCCCTTCATAATCTATGTAAAGAAAATATGGTGACAGGTCTTCCAATGGTATCTTGCAGAGATGGTGTTTGTTTCGAATGTGTACTCGGAAAACATCATCGGTACAGTTTTGAAAAACGTGCCTCTTGGCATGCCTCAACCCCTCTACAGCTTGTGCATAGTGATTTATGTGGTCCACTTCCAGTTGTTTCCTTCTCTAGCTACAAGTATTTCTTAACTTTCATTGATGGTTTCTCCAGACGCAGTTGGGTATACTTCTTAAAACTCAAGAGTGAAGTACTTAACAAATTCTTGTCCTTTAAGGTCTTTGTTGAAAAATAATCTGGACATCAAATTCTTAAGCTAAGATCTGATAATGGCAAAGAATATGTTAAAAACGATTTCATCAACTTTTGCACTGAGAATGGAATTCAAATGCAACATACTGTTCTATATACTCCACAACAAAATGGTGTAGCTGAAAGGAAGAATCACACCTTAAATGAAATGACTAATTGTATGCTTCAATCTAAAGGACTTAGTCTTAATTATTGGGTAGAAGCAATTAACTGTGCAAATTACATAATAAATCGTACTCCTACTAAAGTTTTAAAGAATATCACTCTTGAAGAAGCATGGAGCTCAGTTAAACCAGATGTGACTCACTTTCGTGTTTTTGGAAGTGAAGCATGGGCCCATATTCCAGATGAGAAACATAAAGATTTAGAACCTAAGAGTGAAAAATGTATTTTTGTTGGATATTCTGAAGATGTCAAAGGATATAGAATTATTCCACTTAAGTCCAAAAATGTTATCATTAGAAGAGATGTTTGCTGAAAATATATTGGCCTACGAGCCTCATTCGGTGGATGCGCCACCTTTCTCTATCCCTTCTACTTCTAAAAATATTTCTTCTTCATATGATGATAGTGAGGATGACAATCATTCCCCACCTTCTCAGGATCCTCCTCCAGCTCCTCAGCTTTCAAAATGGGTCCATGCTACTTGCGATGCAGTAGGTTCTCTTGCAGGTTATCCTACAGATCAACGACATACATGTTCTCAGATCGATTGAGCCTCTTCTTTACTGGCTCAAGCTTCATTGAATTATAATCTTGACACCTTTGCAAAAGCTTAGGCCATCCAGATTGGGATGCAACTATGAACGAAGAATATTGTTCATTATTGGCAAATGATACATGGGATCTTGTTCCTCTTCCAAAGGGATGAAAACTTGTTAGATACAAATGGGTTTATAGAACCAAGTTTGGACTAGATTGAAAAGTTGATAAACATAAAGGTCGTCTTGTTGCTAAGGGTTTTTCACAAGTTTAAGGAAATTACTATATTGAAAACTTCTCACCTATTTCCAAATGAACTCTATCCACCGTGTTCTTTACCTTGTTGCCTCATTCAAATAGGAACCCCATCAGATGGATATTAAATCTGCCTTCTTCCATGGGGACTCGCATGAAGAAATCTATATGGAACAACCTCCTATCTTTATATAAACTGACTGCAATCTTGTATGTTAGCTTAAGAAATCCCTTTATGGTCTCAAACAAGCCCCTCAAGCTTGGTATGCCAAAATGGATAGCCTTCTTTTAGATATTGGCCTTTCTAGGTGTCATTCTGACAACATTGTCTACACCAAGAAAGTGGGTAACTCTCTTATAATTCTTTTTCTTTATGTTGATGATCTTATCCTTACTGGTAGTGATCTAAACGTTATAAACCATGTGAATTCCAGCATTAAAAAGTAGTTTGAAATGATAGACTTGCGACACTTTCATTATTTTTCTTGTCTTCAAGTTTTGCAATCCAAGGAAGGTATTTCCCTTTCCTAGTCCAAGTATGTCTGTGATATTCTACGACACTTTCACATGGAAGATTTTAAGCCAACCCCTTCTCCCTTTCAGTCTCGATTCAAACTTTCAGTCACTTGTACTTCCCTTGAATCTGATGCTACCTTATAGTGTCAACTTGTAGGAAAACATTTGTATTTGACCCATACCCGTCTTGACCTTTCCATTTCTCTTGGACTTATTGCTCGATTTATGAAAAACCCACATGAAAGTCATTGGAAAGAAGCTAAAAGAATACTTCATTATGTTCGACGTACAATTCAATTTAGGATTCATTACAATGGAGAAGCATCTCCACTATTGGTTGGTTTCACTGATTCTGATTAGGTTGGTGACCTTGATGATCGGAAGTCTACTGTAGGTTATGTGTTCGCTCGTGGTATTGGACCTATTACATGGGATTGTAAGAAACAAACTGCCATTTCTCTTTCTTCAACAGAAGTAGAGTATCATGGCATCATAGAAGCTAGTAAGAAAACCGTATGGATTTTTCAGATCCTGTCAGATTTTGGCTTTCAGCAACAACATCCGACTACACTTTGGTGTGATAGTCATAGTGCCATTCAACTATGTGAATATCCAGTCCAACATTAGTGCAGTAAACACATTGAACTACACATGCACTTCATCATAAAGCTCATTCATCATCATGTTCTTGAAGTGTAATATTGTTCAACCGATGATCAATTTGCAGACATATTTACAGAGGCTCTCATAGAGGAAAAGCTTACTAAAATTCAATTTATGGTTGGATTTCAAGAAGTTTTTACTAAGGGGGGATAGTTTCTAACACCTCCTTCCTTCTCCTATTGTTTCATATTTTTACATCCTTCAATCCTATCCCAAGTTGTTTTTAAGGGGGGATGTTAGGATATTCTGACACATAGGAAATAGTTAATTATAACTTGGTATAGTGTAGAGTTAGGTAAAGTGTGTTTCTTTACTATGTACTTTTGTAACTTAAAATCCAACTGTCATGATATGTTCTAGACATTAAGTGATCCGATGGTTCATTCTCTCCTCGATATTACAGACACTTGATTTGTGTCTTAACACCCGATTGGTCCATGATATCTATTTAAAGATCAGGGAGGGTCATTTGTAGGGTGGCCATTCATGAGAAAAGCTTATGTAAATTCTCTTTCTTTTATTAATAAATTGTCTGAAGTGGCTGCATTGGCTCAAGTCATGGATTGTTTCCCTCTTTGATAATCTTAACCACGTCAAGAATACTAGTGTATTGATTTGTGATCTATTTTTGAGTGGTGTCCTTTGGTGTTCTATCTGCGGAACTTACCCTATAAATTCTTATAAGGAGAATTTGTTGTTTTCCACAATAACCTATTTCTCAATAATAGAGTTGAACTGCCTTCAGATGAGAAAAATGTGAACGAGTTAGAATATACAAGTCCCTAAGACAAACCCCTTAGACTTTGATATGAAGATACAATACTCCAAATATTATTCCATAGAACTTTTTAAGGAAGGAGCTTGGAAAATCATCAATACAAGATCTGAAGGAACCAGGAGATCTTAGAAACTCATCTAAACTTGAGCTATTGGGAATTGATTTGAAGTCTACTTCACATACTCAATAGAACTTCTTGAGGTGAAATGACATATGTGTAAGCTTTATGAATCTAAAGGTAGGCTTGGCTGAGACCTCAAGAATGTGAATGAGCCTCCAACGGATAATCTAATTCCAGGCATTTGAAAATTACTCAAGTTCTGATCATAACATACCTCTCAAATATGCATGATAAATTTATAGAGAAGAAAAAAAGGATATTATATATAAATTTTTGATGCTAGCATCAATCAATAAATTGTGTATGTCTATATTTCTCACAAAAGTCGACCCTAAGAGATGGACGTCAAAAGTCTATATATATATGTAAATATATCTCTTCGCTGGCCATGAAAGACATCCACATTCTTGAATCATAGATATAATAGTGATGAAACTAAAACTTCCTTGATATATCTCAGATCAAGATTATGTAACCAAAATTTCGAAAAAGGCCCACAAGCATATGTTGGAAGAATCTGGCATTTTGAGCACTACTTCAAGTACATTTCCTTATCCAAATTTATCCATTTTGTCTTTCTTTTCAGGGTTTTGATTTTCAGAGAAACCATAGGGCCAATATGGTGGCTACTCCTCCATGACTTGCCTTGTTCCATCCATCACTGAACTCTACCTGCTAGCTCATATTTTCTCGAGGAATAGGAGCCCTTGACTTGGTCTTGTAGGATGCTTAAAATGAAGACCCTATCTTGACATCATTATAGTTGAAGGGTTCACAAGAATTCTATAGATTTTCAAAAAGGAGGAAATCATGAAGACTTGTCAACCAAACTTCTAAGTGATTTCTTTCTCTCTTACTTTGGCTTGTCCTCTCCTGAGATCTGATAGCATGTTAAGTTTTGTTTAACATGTTCTTTTCTTAGGAGTTAGCATAGTTACTTCAATGTTCCTTAAGAACCCGATTATCGATCAATTTCATTCCCATTAGCAATCACATAGTGAAAGTAACAGAGGAAGGAGCATAAATGAAAATTGTTGAGAAGGGCCAAGACAAGAGAACACAAGAGTATGGCACAAGCCATGGAAAAACCCAAAGATAGGGAAAAGCCTTGATCAATTCTTCTTATTATTATAATCAAGTATTCAACATAGATATGGAGAGAGAGAGAGAGAGAGAGTAAAATAGTTCAAAGTCAAAATTGGCTTGCCAATTTGTAGGTTTGGTATCACAACCCTTATATAAATAGATGGTCCAATCACAATTGTAATTCTGGAGCAGTTAAGATGTTCCTGATGTCATGCAGCTGAGGAGAAAATGTCCGGTTAGAGCTACTTTCAATTCATCAAGAAGCCACTATAAGTTGTTCAATCTATCCAATAAGCATCCAGAATTATCCAATCACATCATCTATGCTCAAGAAATTGTTGGAGATTATTGTTGATGATAGATACTCTTGGTTAGGGTATGTGTCATACTGCAATAGCCCTCACAAATATATCCAAAACACCCTTATATTGTTTTGGCCTCTCTTCATGATAAGATGACCTCCCTCTACTACAATTTTGCACTTAATTCAGCCCTAAAATAGGCCTCCATGTGTACCAGTATTCACAAAATTGGGACTACGACCCACCTAGATAGATGCATACCATCTCAGCCTATTAATCATCATTGTAAGGTCTGCGTCCAACTTGAGAAGAGCTCCAGAAGGTTCGTCCCACTTAGAAGAGGAATTTATCATTATAAAATTACACCCACACACTTCACATTAGGGGATTTTTGAGGTGTAAAATGGGCCTCCTAAGAAAAATGTACAACTAAAATAAACTTTATAAGGAACCAATATGATTCAAGATGATGATGTCAACCATGGGGGATGATTTGCCATTTTTGGAGTTAAAAAGTACAAATATTAAAAAATATTAGAATAATAAAACTACTTTTTCAACTCGTATTTTCAACTTATCTCCTTAAGTTTTTACTCAAATTTCGAGCGGGATTACTCATTGGATGCAAAATTTAATTCCTGATCCAAGGAGTACCCATGTTAAATACTTTTGATTGACTCTACTACATGAAAAATGAGAAATAAATGAAAAACATGATTGCAATCACGTTTTCATGTATTTCTCATTTTTAATGTAGCATGGTCCATTGAAAGTATGAAACATGCGTACTCCTTGGATGAGGAATCAAATTCTGTATCAAGCGAGTGTTTCTGCTTGAAATTTGAATAAACCCATATGGAGATAAGTTGAAAATATGAGTTGAAAAAATAGTTTTGTCTTTCTTCCCACTAAAATTTGTTGATGTAATCTAATCTTATTTTATTATTTGCATTATTATTTTATAATTTCCTTAGGAGGCCCATTTTAGACATCAAAAATCCTCTAATGACTTATCCTGATGCCTACAATCAACCTAAGATACAACTATGACCAGCAATAGAATATCTATAAGACCGGAATAGTCCACAAATGAAACTATACTTGACCCTAAGAGGCTTGGCCTTCTTCCTAAGGGACTCGGCCCATCAAAAAACCTTGTCATGACATCAAACAAGCCCTTCTTCCTTCATTGGAGATACCTTCCTTCTGCGGCCATTTTAGAGAGAAGAAAATCTGTGTGAGGTGCTCAAATGAGGTGTGAGGGAACTCCCTTTGATAGGATGAGAAGAGTTGTTTAACTTGTAAAATTAACTCCAAGCCGACCTTGATATGTTTCACATGTGTGGGTTTAATTTCAAAAATATATTTCTCCTTCTATAAATTTAATGATCTTTAGGTCGATTTTCATCCTCTTGAAAAGAAATTTAAAGCAATAATTATCTTCTTCAAAGGAGCTTCCCAAAGTGGAATTTTGCCTTGGTTTCCAAATTTAACACATTTCGCTTTAAATTTCCAATTTATGATAACATAGCTAGCTGTAAATGGCATGTTGGATAGTTCTTGGTATCCTATGTGTCCTTGGATGTGCACTCAAATTCTCTCTACTCCTGGGTTGAATGTAGGTCGATAAGCCCCCATAAGTGAAATTCCACCAGTCTCACTCACCCATGTAATTTTCCAGACAACCACATGAAAATTCTATTGTGTTTGGTGGATACAGGGGTGCCTTGCTAATTCTAAATGTTTTAATATAAACTTTTGCAAGCCTTTCTAGAAGCAGGTTTCATTTGATTATTGGCATTTGACTTATTTTGGACGAATAAATTACCTTAGTTTCAGAGACTTCCATGACATATGGTGACAAAGTAAAGATGATATCTCTTCCAGCTATAAATTTCATGATCTTTGTTTCAACTCCATATTTCATCATCTTTGCTATTATTTACAGAAACAATGATTTAACTTTCTTCAAAAAGGGGGCATAGGTTTTCCATTCCCATTGTGTGCAATACATAATATTTATAACCATGTAATGCTTGAAATTATGAATTTCTTTAGGAGTCAAAGTCATTGAGAAGTAGCATTTTAACTCCTTTACGCTATTACAAAATTTCTATAAAAGCATATTCTAATAGTTATCCAAACAAACCGGTACAAACATGATTTATGGATTAGAATCTCCTGCATGCTCGAATGTCCACTTTAATAAGTCCAACATCTCTTGGATTCGAGATGCTTACATTCCCTAAATATTTGTTCCCATTGACGAGACCTCAGGGGTGTTCCGGTATAGTAGTGTCAATGATTGACTCTCATTGTTCTTAATTTTAGGATGGGGTTCTTTCCATAGGTTCAAAAGTGGGAGTGTTCTTTCATTAGCATGTAAGATAGTTTTGTTCCACCAGAACTGTTGGTTCAACATCTGATTTGATCTCTTGTTACATAAAATTCTTAGTATGATATCATGAAATTTCCATAAAGTTGTTTCCAATTCATATGAACTTTTCATGCAGTAAATTAGATTTCTTTTTTTTTTAGTTTCTAGTAATACCTTTTTGATATAGAGTTATTTACAGCTAGTGAGGTGGGAAGATCCTCCAATATCAAGCGCTTGCATATAAAGGATTGTTTTTGTAAAATAGAAATGAATTAAATATAGATGGGCAATTGGATGTAATTGAAAACATGGACACTAGAGGTAATATATTGAAATTAAAAAATATGCATCCTCAAGCTTGGTGACTACACTTTAGCTTGGCAACCTTCGGGTTCATATTAGAATTGTGTTCATATTGGTCTGTTATAGTATTAATTTAGCCAACTTTTCTTTGTTTTTACGAAAAAAGAGTAAAAGTATAGAAACCTGTCTTGTTTGATATAAAGAGGGAAAAATTTTGGTGAGTGTTCCCACATTAAGGCCACAAAACAAATGGATTTTACACATTTAAGTAGGCTAGAAAGGAACCTAAAATGACACCAGGTCAAACACACACAAAATTTATAGGAAATATTTGAATAACTTGTGTCGACTTATTATATTCACAAGATGTAGATATTAGTAAATAGTTGTATGACCCTTCGTTTGTCAACTTCCAAGAGGTCACTTGGACTTCAATGACTTGGAATTCCTCCCAACCAGCCCTAACAGATTACGTGTCTAACAAACTCTTATACTAATGGATTCAACTTACATATACGTGAAACACAAAGCAGGAAATATCTTAATAACTCGTGTGGATTTATTATATTCACAAGATGTACATATTAATACAGAGTTTTATGATCCTCGGTTTTCAACTTCCAAGAGGTCACTTGACTTCAATGACTATTGGAATTCCTCCCAACCAGCCCTAACAGATTACGTGTCTAACAAAATTTTATACTAATGGATTCAACTTACATATACATGAAACGCAAAGGAGGAATCCAACAACCTTTTCAAGAACCCACTTAACTTTTTTAGAAACTCGGTAGTAATACAAGAAATGGTTGCAAAGTATAAAATTCTTTGACTATTTTACCAACAATTCTGTTAGAGATTGTTGGAAATTATTGTGTATAGACCCTTTGAAAATATGCTTCTTCTTTCTCGCACTATGTATTAAAAAAATAATCTAGGACAATGATGACTCTTTGAACTACAAACTTTCTTTGGCATGAAGAAAACATTAAAATTTACAAGCTTTAGATATAGAAACTATGAAATTAGACATTGTGTCTACACCATATATTTTGGAATAAAAATCAATTACAACATAAGATAGTTGGAATACTTCTAGAGAATATGGTTTGAGATATGTTATTTCACTCTTTCTTTCTGCATAGGATGAAGCCACTTTTTTTTTGCAATCTGATATTTTTATTAACGTATTAAAGATATATATTTTTTAAACTCTTGGTCATTGATTCAATACATTTCTCTTCGTTACCTCTTCTATATTTCTTGCTAGTCAACAGGATCGTTGTAGGTGCCTATACTCATTGAATATCGTGCATATCAAAGACATTCTCAAACTTTAGAATTTTTTGGGAAGTAGGTTTTCGAAGCTGGCCTTCTTCAAAATTCTTGTAGAGGAAACCGTCCAAATTCTTGCATAGGAGGTTACTTTTGAATTCTGGGTTAAATTCAATATTTTGACGTATCTTTCTATGTTTTCTTAATTATATGGAATAGCTCCTCTACCAACAATTATTGCAGAAGAAGGATAACTTCTCCTATTTAACAACATATAAGAAGGTTGGGTTAGATTTCAGAAATATCCCATAATTTGGTACCTTATACTATATGTGGATGAATGGTCTTAAGCTATGGGGCTTAATGTCAAGATTGAAAAATGAAGGGTGCTAAGAGTTCTGCCAGGTTATGAGGAGTGCCATATTTTACTGAAAATATTTCATAACAGTAGATTATCATGGTGAAACAAAATACAAAGTTGGTTGGTAATATGTAAAATTCAAAATCATGAGACCCTGCACCATCAAGGAAAGCCTAGGTCAAATTCAACGCATAGGTGGTATAAGTGAAGGTATACAGAATCTATCACTGTTTATTTCGATAATTATCTTTTCAGAGTTGATATCTTTGTAAATTATATATTTTTGTAGAAGAATGAATAATCTCTCTAAATGAATGTGATAGCAGGAAGGATCACTTGATGTTTGTTTTCTAGAAAGGACTTAGGATGAATACGTCTGAATTGGGGTTTTATATGTGTTGTTATAGGGCTTAATGCTTGGTACGGTTAACATTCAATGGACATTATTTGTCTTTAATTTTTTGATTTGGTATTCTAGTGCTTTTGCAATGGCCCTAGGCAGCTGACGTTGTCACAAGGAATGATAGAACCTAAGAATGGGTGCCCTTGGGCATGAATTGAGTTTATTGGCTCAACCATTTCTTTGGTTATTCATGTCGGTATCAATTGCAATGATTGTTTCTCTAAAAATGCCAAGAAAGGTTGTCTTAAAGGGATTCGTTGAGGTAATAGAATCCTCTCTGATGAAACTCCTATGCAAATATTTGTTGGTTTTCATTTTGGTGTATATGATAAGTTGAAGCAATGCACACTTCGTGTATTTTTTTGGTTGAGTTTTATCTAATTTGATTTATAAGGCTTTGTTATATGAACTTTGGAAACCACATTTGGTTGTAAGTACTTGTGGGATAAAAAACTATATATATTTTTTTCATTTAAAAAAGAATTTGACTATGTTAATATTATTTCTTGAGGCCCTTTTATTTATTGTAATACCTTAGCTGTTTTATCTCCATGCGATGGAAAAATTGTTAGTTTATTGAGCTATCAAATAATGTTGTCTCATCTTGGTGGAATTCATAAAGTTGTCGATGTAGGTATGGTATTTTCACTTGTCGATGGGTGGGTTGTGATACTTGTTCTCAATGGACACACACATATTCTGTAATCCATGCTGGAAAAATAAACATCAATACTAGTCTTCTAAACATGTTTTAGGGAGGAGATAAGAGTTTGTATATCCTGTAGGTTTTCTACTTAGTTTTATTTCATGTTTTTGTTGAGTTGGTTTTGGAGAAGAGAGTTAAGCTTAGTGTATTGTAATTATTGACCTCGTGGATATGAAACATATCCAATTGGAATTGTAAATTATGCATCACGAGTTTCTTAAATTCCATGGTATTTAGTATCAATCTTATTTGCTGAATTTACAATTTTAGAAGCAATTGAAAAACATTGAAAATTGAATTGATTTTAAAATATTATATATATTTGTTTTATCAAGTTTGACAAAATTTTCAGAATTTTAGGTTTATCATATTCTAGCTAGATGAGGATTTAAACAAATTCTAGTACTGCCAACGTGTTAATAAATTCTAATACTGTAAATATTCCTCTTTGTTGTGATATATTTAGTGGTTTAAAATAAGTGTTGATTCTTTTTAATATGCATATCAAGGTGTTATATGTTGACTTATTGACTATTCACGATATGGGAGCGTAGTATAGGGTCATATGAACTGATTTTCAGTTGTAAGGCCTCTAAGAGGACATGAGAACTATTAGGGTGGGTGAAGGATGCGTTTCAACACTATTCCTCTAATTGGGATAGGGTGGACATCATGAAGGAATTTGATTGTTTTCTTTGCTATGATATATTTAGTCAATTAAAATAAGTGATTATTCCCTTTGATATGCATATCAAGATTTTATATGCTGAATTATGACTGTTAAGGTTATGGGAGTGTGTTATAGGTTCATCTAAAATGCTTTTCAGGTGTAGGGCCTATAAGAGGACATTAGAACTATTAGGGTGGGTGAAGGACAACACTGGGCCCCTAATTGGTATAGGGAAGCCTTCATGAAGTAGTTTGATTGTGTTCAGAAGATATTTCATGGAAGTGACTCCAGGGGCAGAAAAATATTTTGGAAGTCTAAAGAATTATTGGAAGGTATGAAGATTAGAGTTATTGATGAGGTTGTAATTTGCAAAGTGTAATGTAACATTTCTTTCAAGGTTTGGTTTCTATAACATATGGAAAATTTTTTTGTTATATCAATTATTTTGATGCACACTATTCAGTTGGTAAGGCTACCATTCCATCTAATGGTGATAACAGATTATTACACATAAAGAAATGATATTTTCTTTGAATATAGGGCTAGTTATATTTGAAGGTTAACTGTGGGTAACTAGAGTTACAAAAATTATAAGAGTGTCCACTAGAGAAGAGTAGTGTGCATTTATGGGGTTTGAAATGATGCAGGAGAGAAATGGCCGTAGGATTGGAGGACGCATCATATGGTAATGTTTGCTTAACATGCATTAAATAGAACTCATAAACCTGTAGGTGAACACTGGTTAGAGCAATGACAAAACTTGGCAGAGGGGTAGCTAAGTGTGTTTGGTTTCGAATATAGAAAACATAAATGGTAAAATGCTTAGGTGTAGTTTAAATAGGCAAAATTGACATGCATACATAGGGCACAATTTTGGTGAGTGATCCCACATTAAGGCCACAAAACTAATGTCTTTCACACATTTAAGTAGGCTAGGGAGAAACCTACAATGATAGCAGGTCAAACACACAAAAAATTGATTGGAAATATTTAAATAACTCATGTGGATTTATTATATTCACAAGATGTACATATTAATACATATTTTTATGACCCTTGGTTTTCATCTTCCATTAGGTCACTTTGACTTTAATGACTATTGGAATTCCTCCCACCTAGCCGTAGTAGATTAGGTGTCTAACAAAATTTTAAACTAATGGATCCAACTTGCATCTACATGAAACACAAAGGAGGAATCCAACAACCTTTTTCAGAACCCACTTAACGTTTTTAGAAAATTAGCAGTAGTAAAATAAATCATTGCAAACTACAAAATTATTTGACCATTTTACCAACAACTCTTTTAGAAATTGTTGGAAATTATTTTGTATAGACGCTTATAAAATATGGTTCTTCTTTCTCCCACTAACTATTAGACAAATCTTCTAGGACATTGATGACTCTCTAAACTATAGTATTTCTTTGGCATGGAAAAAAAATTAAAATTTACAAGCTTTAGATATAGAAACTATGAAATCAAGCATTATGTCTACACCATATATTTTGGAATAAAAATAAATTACAACATAAGATAATTGGAATAATTTTAGAGAATATGGTTTGAAATCTATTATTTCACTCTTTTTTCCGCATATGATGAAGCCACCTTTTTTTGGAATTTGATATTTTTACTGAGGTATTAAGGATATATATTTTTTAAACTCTTGGTTTTTTATTCAATGAATTTATCTTCGTTACCTCTTCTGCATTTCTTTCTATTCCACATGATCATTTTAGGTGCCTATACTCATTGAGGATCGTGCATTTCAAAGACATTCTCCAATCTTAGAATTTTTTGGGAAGTATGTTTTCGAAAGTGACCTTTTTCAAAATTCTTGTATAGGAATCCATCCAAATTCTTACATACAAGGCTACGTTTTCATTCTGAGTTAAATTCAGTATTTTGATGTATCTTTCCATGGTTTCTCAATTAGATGGATAGTTCCTCTATCAATAATTATTGTGGGAGAAGGATAACTTCTTGTATTTAATAACATATAAGAAGGTTAGGTCAGATTTAAGAAATATCCCATACTTTGGTACCTCATACTATACGTACATGGATGATCTTAAGCTATGGGGCTTAATGTCAAGATTGAAAAATAAAGGATGTTAAGAGTTATGCTAGGTTTTGAGGAGTGCCATATTTTACTAAAAATATTTCATAACAGTAGATTATCATGGTGAAACAAAATACAAAGTTGGTTGGTAATATGTAAACTTCAAAATCATGAGGCCCTGCAACATCAAAGAAAGAATAGTTCATACTCAATGCATAGGTAGTATAAGGAAAGGTATAGAGCATCTTTCACTGTTTATTTTGATAATTATCTTTTCCAAGTTGATATTTGTGTAAAATATATATTTTCATGTAAGAATGGATAATATTTCTAAATGAATGTCATAGAAGGAATGATCACTTGGTGTTTGTTTTTCAGAAAGGACTTCGGATGAATACCTCCATGTGGGTTTTATATGTGTTCTACTAGGGCTTAATGCTTGGTACTGTTAACATTTAGTGCCCATTATTTGTCTTTAATTTCTTTCTTTGGTAGCCTAGTCCTTTTGCGATGGCCCTGGGCAGCTGATGTAGTCACAAGGCATGATAGAAGCTAAAAATGGGTGCCCTTTGGCATGAATTGAGTTTATTGGCTCAAACTTTTCTTTGGTTATTCATGGAGGTCCAAGTTGCAATGGTTGTTTCTCTAAAAATTCCAAGAAAGGTTGTCTTAAAGGGATTCCTTGAGGTAATAGAATCCTTTCTGATGAAACTCCTATGCACATATTTGTTGGTTTTTATTTTGGTGTATGTAATAGTTCAAGCAATGCACACTCTCTGTAATTTTTTGGTTGAGTTCTATCTAATTCAAGTTTTAAGGCTTGGGTATGGGAACTTTGGAAACCACGTTTGGTTGTAAGTATTTGTGGGATAACAAAATATCTTATTTTTTTCATTCAAAAAATAACTTGACTATGCTAATATTATTTCTTGAGGCCCTTGAATTTATTGTAATAACTTAGTGCTTTTGTATCCATGCAATGGCAAAATTGTTAGTTGAGTAAGCTACTAAATAATGTTGTCTCATCTTGGTGGAATTCATAGAGTCGCCCATGTAGGTATGGTACTTTTACCTATCGATGGTGGGTTTTGATACCTGTTCCCACTTGACACACACAGATTGTGTAATCCATGTTGGATAAATAAGCATAGGTACCAATCTTTTAACCATATTTTGGGGAGGGGATAATAGTTTGTAATCCATGTACGTTTTCTAATTACTTTTATTTCTTGTTTATGTTAAGTTGGTTTTGGATAAGAGAGTTAAGCTTAGTGTCTTGTAATTATTGACTTAGTGGATATGAAACATATACAATGAAGTAGTTGAAAAGCATTCAAAATTGAAATGACGCTGAAAGATTATATATATTTGTTTTACAAAGTTTGACAAAATTTTCAAAGTTTTAGGTTTATCATATTCTAGATATATGAGGATTTAAACAAATTATGGTACTGCCAACATGTTAATAAATTCTAATTCTGTCAATATGCCTCCTTGCTGTGATATATTTAGTTGTTTAAAATAAGTGCTAATTCTTTTTAATATGCATATCAGGATGTTATATGTTGACTTATTGATTGTTTAGGATATGGGACCATGATATAGGGTCATCTGAAATGCTTTTTAGGTGTAGGGCCTCTAATAAGACATTGGAACTATTAGGGTGGCTGAAGAATGTGTTTTGGCACTATGCCCCTGATTGGGATAGGGAAGCCCTCATGAAGGAATTTGATTGTGTTCTTTGTTGTGATATATTTAGTCCTTTAAAATAAGTGTTGATTACTTTTAATATGGATATCAGGATGTTATATCTTGACTTATATACTGTTCAAGATATGGGATCGTCATATGGGGTCATCTGAAATGATTTTCAGGTGTAAGGCCTATAAGAGGACATCGAAACTATTAGGGTGAGTGAAGGATGTGTTTCAGCATTGTGCCCCTCATTGGGATAGGGAAGCCCTCATGAAGGAATTTGATTGTGTTTTGAGAATATTTCATGGAAGTGAGGACTCTAGGGGTAGAAAGCTATTTTGGAAGTCTAAAGAATTATTGGAAAGTGTGAATATTGGAGTTGCTATTGAGGGTACAATTTCAAAAGGTTGATGCAACATTTCTTTCAAATTTTGGTTTCTCCAACACAGCTGCAAAGGTCAGAGCTTTAGCAGCTGAACAAGATCTTGAGCAAAGTGCCAAATTTGTTATTGCATGGGTCTAAGTACTATTGTGATGGCAACATCACCACAAAGGAGGAGTCTTCGTGATCGAGAAAGAGTGAAGAGATGGAGTAATTTTGAGGCAATGTGAACTACATGATTGGAATGTCGTGAATTAGCTAATCTTACTATGGCTTTAGAAAATGATGTTTCTATGATTGTGTTGAAATGTATTCAAACAATGGCTATGATGGTTGATAAAGCAAGAAACATGAGGTAATCATAGGTATATATATTGTTTTATGACTGAGGCATAAAGTTTTTTGGTATAATATGAATTATAATGTATAATTTTGATTGCTTATCTCTTATTATGATATGCATATTGGCAAACGTGCATTAGTTGTTACTGTTGATGGATTTTAAGCAAAAGTGCAAGCATGTGCATGGCATAGACTTATCTGTTGCTTGATTGAACATGAATCTATCTTTGGGCCACTAGGATACCAGCTCAGTCATCGAGAACAAGTTAGTTTTGAATCATTCTACTGAATTCTTCCATGTCTTTGAAAGTAGATAATAGTAATTCAAGGCCTTTATATGACCTTTATTTAAATAAGAATTGTCTTAACTTGTACAATGATTCAGAAGCTACTCATTTCAAACATATGTATAATTTTTAGTTGAATATGTACAATATATACAAAAGTATACTCAAAGATAGATTTTTTGGAAAACGCTCCTTGTATGTGAAGGCTTCTTAAGAGGAACTACAATGGAACAACACATAAAGGAGTAGTTGCAAATTATGATGATTTTCATCCTATGGATAAACACAACATCGAAGGGAGTAGGGATTCTAGAAATGAGTTTGAAAGTTCATTTGGAAATTCTCTTCCTGCAAATGCTTCTTTGTTATTGCCAGAGGAAAGTTTGCTTGAAGAAGGACATCAAGAAGAAGGAACTAGAAGTGATTTTGCAATAACTGAAGATAAAAAGGATGATTTAGAGCATGGTTTTCTATCTTCAGAGGATATATTTGCATCATAAGATGAATCAACACTAGACAGAGTTAAATCTAGTAAATATCAAGGACATTTCCAGGAATTCCATCATACTGTTTGGGTCTACAGTGATTGGGGTGGATGAGAGGATGATTTTGAAAATTCCAGCAATGATGGTCCAACCATTGAGATTAATGTAGCGAAGATTTTAGATGAGTTTATTTCCATTGAAGTTCTCCGTAAGGAACCTCTTCATAAATTGCTTTCATGTGCACCTTGTTGATTCTCTATTCTGTCTGCAATACCTTCTGATTTGGGACAGCATTTCTATTATTATTTATTTCTTTGGTTGTTCAACAAAAGTTTTGTATGTAGTATTTAGCATTGATTTTTTTGTATATGTGCTTGATAATCTAACTACTTTTCTACTTGTGCTTATAATTTTGGTTAAACCTTTGCACTTTTAAGCTAGTCTTCAGACATTGTTATTCTTGTAAAATGGATCTTAATTTAATTGAAGGTGTGACTATCATGAACTGGATGGATGATGGATTTTACCAGGGTTGTGGACATTTTAAGCATGGAAAATCTTCCAACAAAAATGTGCTAAATATTATTTATCATATTGTTTCATGGGAGAAAAGTCGTAAAGGAACTATTAGTATATTTCCCAAAAAGGTGATGTTTGGGCCCTATACATACAGTGGAAATTTTCTTGGAACGAAGACACTACTCAAGAAGTTAAATGCTAGTATGAAATGGTAGAAGTTGCAAACGACTTTTGGAAGAGGTTTCATTGAATGTGGTTCCTCTTGCCAGGATTGATGGTTTCAAGTCTATGTATCAGAGGAAGTAGGCAGTTAAATTGTTTCGCAGGAAGGAGCTTCTTAGCTTTTCTCATCAAGTTCTAGCAAAGAGAATTTTGGGCAAAGAATCCCAAAGTTTACCCCAAAATTGTTGTGAGTTGGACCATGCGGAAACTCCTAAAGATGAATTCAAAGCAACTTGAGCACCTTTCCTTTTAATTAGGACTTCAACTTTTGTGGTTTTAGGGTGTAATTTGGATATGTGGTAAAACAAAATATACCATACTCTTTTGATTGCCATGTAGTAGGATTAAATCAAGCTTTCAAATCTATGCATGACTTCTTTGAAAGTGTAATTGCAAAATAGGTTGTTATTTTTGGTTACATTGAATGGCCAAGTAGATGCTAGTTGTGCACTAAACTTCTCTTCTAGGGTGAAAGTTAAATATGAGGACATGGTTGAATCTCATTTTTTATCGTTACTAATAGGTAATGATAATTGTGTTGTATTACCTAACTTGCTACAAAACATTTAGGGATAGATAGGAGGATGGCTATGGAAATTTATCTGTACTTTATCTTTAGTTGATGTGAGAAATTCCTTGAAAAATCACATTGTTGGAATATAGGAAGAGTGGAATCATGCTAAACATAAACCAATCAATAGTTGTGGAAACATATTTAAGGCTTGTGATAATTCTAGTTACTTTTTTCTATATGACTTGATTAAATAGTTTGTAAATTATTTATAATAGTAGCTTCTTGTTTGAGTCATGATACATGGGTGTAACATTGAGCTAACTCCATTGAGTTATCTTTATCAATTTAAAAATAGGGGTTGCATGATTTTAGATTTTACAAAGATTACACAATTATGTGTTGAGCATTTTTTTCAAATCAATTCCTATATATGCAATTTCAAGGACTACCATAACTCTCACATAATTCATTAAAGCATGTTAGCTCAATGGAAGAGCACCTGCGTAATAACTAGGAGGTCAATGGTTCAATTCCACTATCCCCCAATATGAATTAATCAATGATATTGCAATTTATTTTTGATTAAATACTTTTAATATTGTTTTATTTAAATGGTGAGATATTTTTCTAGATTCATTATTTTATATTGTTTCTAAAGAGACAAAAGTGATATTGTATTATCTTTTAATGTGATTTTTTATTGTCTCTAGAGACACAATAGTTAGGATCAAAGACATTATCTCTTGACAATATTTCTTTAATCTCAACTATTCTATCTAGAGAGACAAAAATGCTTGTGTTATATATTGTCCTTATAGAGACAATATTTTAAGGAAGTTTTATTTTAAGACAATTTAATTTGAGAGACCCACTTAAAGAAAATATTTAAGACAATACACAATTTTTATTTTGTCTCAAGTTAAGAAAATTGTCCCAAAAATTGTCTTAAATATTGTCTTAAATCCCCCTTTTGTGTTGTAGTCACAACACTTAACTCATCAAAAACTTGTTTTTGGTTTATGAGGATTGTCCTATGTGAAGTATGCTCCTGCATGAAACACCCTTGTTAAGAAAATATGAGCTACCAACTCATGTGGTATTTCCTTCGCATAATTAAGTCCCTTATAAGAATGGAAGCTCTTTCTCAGTTACCTAGGACACATCTTTCTTTAAGATTATCAGGAAATTTAACTAGTAATTGTTTCTTCCAGTCAGTGTACCACTTCACTATTTTCTCCTTCATGAAACTCATACAGGGTAGTTGTATCGAATATATAAACCAACATAGATTCATCTTAATTCTATATCTACCAAGCCCCAAGATGGATCAAATATATGAATACATAAAAAAATTGCAAAACGTAATAAGATATTAATAGATTTGATCCCTTTCTACTATTAAGAGATTAAGATAGATCTATGCTACTTATTGATGTTAAAATAAATATTTATGATATGATTAATGTTAATAAAAAGAAAATTCTATCTATGAAATAAATATATCATGGGAAGTTTTAAATTAATAATATGAATAATTAAGTATTGGCTTTATTAAATCAATATATACAAGTTTTTAAATATTTATTAAAAATGAAATAAGACATTAATAATAAAAATAAATAAATAATAAATGAAATAGAAAAAGAAAAATATTTTTATTAATAGAAATATTTTTTGTTTAGATGTTATCAAAAACCAATTAAAATTATATTTTTGAATATTAAAGCCCTATTTGGATATATAAAAATGTGACATTAAGTAATTAAGGTGGAATTCAAGATGTGTAACACCCTCCAGGGTAAATGTGCATATAAACCAACATAATAGGAACAAAAATTCAATAAATATATAAGCCATAAAAATCCATATATACATCAATACATTTTCACATGAAAATCAAGGCAATGAATTTTTCATTAATAAATGAAATGAACCAATTGGTGATGGGACTACCACGTTCCACCTGACCATAGATTGGCTGAGGCAAGTCCTTCTTTAGACAATCACCCACGTGCCATATTCCAAGCATGAATGTGGGACTCATAGAACACATGAAAAACACCAATCAATGTGGATGCCACCAGAGTTCTCTGCCTACACTGTGAGGAATTTGAGTGCCTCCTAGTCTCCCAGGATTTACCATACATATGTAGTCTGATCCAAAGATCACTAGGCCCTACACTGAGACATATTCTCCACACTTTACCATGCATTCCATCTCGGAATCAGTAGGCCCAATGGAGAGAAAATTGACCTCTTGGCTTTACAATATATCCTACCATTCACCGGCAAGGATTCCTAGGCCCATTGAGGCACACAATGTGGCTTTACCACAACCCATAGTCCGATTCAGGGGTTACTAGTCCAATGGCTTCCTGCATCTTCAGTCTAGTTTAGGGACCACTACCACCATGTGTTTTTCAATTTGGAGATCCACCCCACTCAACTTTGAATCTAATCCATCCATCCCCCCACAAAAGACATGTGAGAACCCATCTCATCAAAGCTATCTGGAAATGGCAATGCTAGGTTGAAAATACTGTCACACCTGGCAATACCCTTGCCATGTTAAAAGAAATGCATGCGATCCCATGCATGCCAAATATAGCAAGGAAAATACACATGCAAGTTGATAACTACAATGAAGCCTTTTGTAGCTGCTTGATCCTGCCTTTCCCTACATGATCTTTGCTTCCTCTTGCCTTCTTTTCCTTTATTTCTTCAATGCCAAAGTTCTCAAAGAAAACTGTAAGTGTCCAAGAGTATGAGAGAGAGAGAGAGAGAATAATGAGAGAGCTCCAAAGCTAAATTGACCAAAGCCTTGCCCACTGATCCTCAAAAGATGTTTTATTATTGAGGCCTCTATTTTATTCCTTTTCCATTATTTTCCTTCAATTTCCTCCTCACATGCAACATGTGACCTTTCGCATTCCTTCTCTCCTAATTTCCATTATTTTCATAAATAAATGTGACAAAATAGCTTTGTGCCTCTTTAATGCCTTAGCCACTGCCTTTGTCAATTTCCTTAGCCATAAACAACCAAATGAACACCTCCTATGATGTGTTGCCCAGCATCTAGCTTGAAATATGTATCCCATCATGTGTGGTATTTATATATTTTTATAAGGATTTTTCACCAGGGCTATTATAGAACCCTCCCCCTTAGGGGAACACCGCCCTCGGTGTTCAATGACACCTGTAACCACATGACTGCTGAAAATAAAACATATTTCCCATTGAGGTTTATAACACAACTTGCTGCAATATTTACAATGAAAGACCTTCTTAAAGTCAAGACATCATGATAGCATACCGCATACTAGAGCTTTATAACACAAGTCATTGCAGTATTTATAATAACCGCATATACATATACACATATGCACATTTTCTCAACAAGAAAATAAAATAATATGATGCATACATCTGCAACAAGGGAGTTGAGAGGTTTACACCTCCACTGTCAATGTAATACCAGGATCCACCTCTTTCCCACAAAGTCCAAAATCCATTGCATTGTCAAATCTGCATCCAATTTCTTGCGCTATAATCCAGCGCCACTTGTCCTCTTAGCAAATAGTTACTGACTTATTGTTCCAATGTACACTCCCAATATGCATCTGAGTCCATCTGGCAATGCTAATGACCAAAGCAAATCCATCTGTGAGGTTCCCTTCTCTACTACACTGTCCCTCCGGAATCTTGTCACCCCTTCTGTGTAGTCACTCACCTTCCATGTTCCGCTGGCACACCCATCACAAGCAGTCCATCCCTTGGCAAGGCTTCCTTGCATCAGAAGATACAAAAACCAAGGCATATACATGCCTTAAGAAATCATACCAATCATAGCATGCTCATGGAAATCAATGGACACTATTGGGTACGAGTGTCCGAGAATGGCCCTGTTCCTGAAGTGATTTACAATAATATTGCTTCCTATTTCAATTACTTTGTTGTTGCTTTTAATTATTGCAGTTGATTTCAATCACCCAACCAAGCATTTCATGCATTCCTATACGAAGAAAATAACTTCCATTATATTTGAAATAAATTGAAATAAATTCACATCATATCTCATTGATGGTTCATCAATAAGGTACATTTGCAATATTGTTCACTCCATATCACAACAAGTTAAAATATTTGACCAAATCAACATATATAAAGATATCACATCAGGTTAGCTCAAACACAACCATCATAGATCAAAATCATAAATCACATGTAACAATCATAAACCAAAATCATAGATCACATATAATCATCGTATGCCATAGTCATAAATCACATGCATATTAGAATTGAAATAAAATGATAATACTTATCCTTTCTTCAATCCTTAACTTCTACATTTATCTTTATTCTGTACACAATCTATATCAGTTGTTGTGGGTTTTAATCCCGTACCGAAATTACCTACATACGAATTCTAAAACAAAGAAAATAAACAGTGCAAGAGCATAACACATAAAACACATATACATTGAGATTTTCCCCTAGATCCCAAAACTAGGACTACCAGCTTGATTTGTCATTATGTTCCTTTCAATGTTACAATTCATATTTATACATGCCAAAGCATCCAATACCATGGACCGAAAACCATCATGTCCAAAACTATGGACTAAAAACCATCGCATCCAAAGCCATGCACAAAACCATAGGTAGGTCTGCTCAACCTAATATAGTGCTAGTCATGGAAAGAATATAACACAACCCAATAGTTGCTACACCCAATAAACACCCAGTTCCTAATCAAGTGCACATATACATAGTGTGTATCACACACATACAACCACACACGCCATATAACATCATGCAATGCATGCACCTATACCTAACATACAACACATACACCTACATCCAGTGTATGTACATATACATGCACAATGTACATCATAAGACATACATCCACACACAACATGTGACAACACAAAATGCATACACATACACCTAGTATACAACACAACTCGTGCTCTTATACCTAATATACAATGCAACTCATACTCCTACACCCAGTGCAAAACACAATACATGCACCTACACAATGCACATATATGTACCACATGCCCTCAAAACAGCATGTATAAAATGCACACAATACCACATGTGCAACAATACCATATGTACAACATGTACACAGTACCATCGATACACTGCACCACCTACACAACATGTGCACAACATCAAATGTACACAACGCCACTTGTACAACATGTACACAATGCCACATGTACACCACACCACTTGTACAATGTGTACATAATACCACATGTACATAGTACGACAAGCACGACATGTACGTGACACCACATGTACACAACACCACATGAAAGAAATCTACACAACACCACTTGCACACAGTGCCAATTGTACAATAGGTACATAACACCACTCATACAATCATCCACACCACACGATATGTATATAGGACCACATGTACAACATGCACACAACACCACTTGTATATAACATTGCATTCCCAACATGTACGTAGCATTATGTTCACACAGCACTGCATATCCAACATGCACAAAGCACCATATGTACACACACTGCATATATATGTCATGAAGACAACATAGTATGTATAAAACACCCCGTATGCAATATTCACACAACCCTATTTGTATCATCCTGTACATAACTTTGCATAAATATATGTACACATGCTATGTATACACAGCATCGCATGTGCACACATCATATATGAAACATGTACAACATATACAGTATATGCACAGTTGTTGTACCGCACATCCAAAACCATACTATCCTTAAAAGGAAACCTTTCTTCTTGTGCCTTATCCGTGGTTACCCTAGCATGTCGCAAACCACACTGCTTTCACTTTGTAGATGTATCCTTCAAGATTACCTGGCATAACATAAACATAGGCATAATACAAGTATACAATATTAATTCATATCCACATGATATTGACCTCGTATATTTGTCGTGACTACTCTTCCCAATTGATTCCCCATAAGACAAAGAACCTCTTCATGTTGTTCTCCTGAATAAGCAATCATTCCTCCACAAGAATGATCCCTCACAACCCTGTCAAACAGTAACATAGATACGCGGATACATACATACATATATAAATGTTAGCATAAAACCATCATGATCTTGTCAGACAATGAAATACATACATACATGTATACATATATAAACTTTAACATAATCATGATCATAAAATAATCACTATATAACATAAGGTCTAGGTTAAGAGAACTTCCTTATTTATGCACATGCATTGAAAGAAATATTTCACAACATAGCCAAAGAATATGACACCTCTAATCCATTTACTTTACCTTTTCTAGTTACACTCCTTGTGTTTACACTGCTATTTCCATTTACCACAATGGACCCACCCAATCCAACCAACTATCATAGTCTTACCTTCCGCTATGCTTGCTCATGCACAAAGCTTCATTTGGGTCTTATATCATCGGTTGGGTACCACACATCTCTCCCAATTTCCATAAACTTTCCTCTTTACCAACCAATTCCCAATACTCAAACCGTAAAAGGAAAGACAATAAACAAACAAGAAGAAGAACATAAAAACTGAGCAACATGACTCTCCAAACAAAGTGGTATGGCCATACACTAGACATAAACAAAGCTTCAAATCAAGCTCAATAATTCATAAAAGATGAAAAGAATAAAACTAACAAAAAACACCGTGACTCAATCCCCATGGTTCCCAACGAAATCTCAACCCGAGCCTTATTCAATATTTCATGGCAACCTCTCTTTCCATGCAACTCCCTACATCATGATTTCATTAAAACATAACTATTAATGCATAAATAAACATAACAGTACACCAGATACCCCATATTATTGTGCGAAACATGTTTCCTGCAACTGAACACATCCACGCCATCTCTGAAGGGACTCAAATCCTTTGAGAGATCCCCTTGTAACTAAAGACTAGCTAATATACATGTCAAGTACATGTTGATGAATATAGCATGTATCCACATAAGGTCAGACTAGACTAAGGTTAAGAAGACTTCCTGTAGGCAAAGAAATCATTCATTTTAAATTAGGGTTACCAAACATGGGCAAAGGAATTCTTTCCCAATTTCTTCCTTTGACCTTTTCCTTACTGTAATCGAGGTTTACTATGCCATCTCACATCACCCCACTCTTAGTGATATAAACACATCAACTACTACCTTGTCAGGCTAACACCAATATGTTTCGTGAAACTACTCACACATGTCAACTACATGTTCCCAATGTCAAGAAAATCATATCTATCAATTTGAAATCAACCATTGCCAAGACAAACAATCATGTCATAATCAAAAGTCAGCTCATAGTCATCAAACATAATAGTACAACTATCACCTACTATAACCAAGTACATATCAAATGTCTTAACAAATATGTGTTAGTACAATCATCTTAAAACAAAATCATTTGAGCACATACTCATATTAAGAAATTCATGAATCATTCAACCACATGCAAATATACCATGTTAAATAAAACAACTAGGCACCAAACACTCAAACAACAAATCGACTTCATAATCAAACAACCAAACACCAAATGTATGGCATAAGAAAACTCATACCTTAATGTATATCATGGAGGCAATGTTGTCTACACAATCAATTTAGGTTAGCACGATAAAGCTTTACAACATATTAACATGAATCATGATATCCATAACAATAAATAACTAACATTTTCATATTATAAGCTTATAATCATCTGGCGTTCATGCATAATAATTAGATATGTACGATCAATCTTGATTAGTATGACACCATATCACAAATATGTCAACTCATGCCTGAATATTGCAACTGTAACTATCTGCATAGGTTAACCTAGGTTAACACAATACATATAACATCAATATCTTCGATGCAATGAACATAACCATCAGACATATGACCAATCAAAATTACAACATCAAGGTCTTAATGAAATAACCCTAATCATCAGGTTAATAGCACACAACAACAATAAGCTATATATCATGCTCATCAACAAAATATAACCCAATCATCAAGCTAACTAATCTATAACATACTCAGCAACAATATATAACATAATCATCAAGTTATCTAACATAAAAAAGAAAAAATAAATACATACAACCATAGGTTACTATCGTTCATGACTATCTGACACATGTGCATATAACTACACTAATCATCTAACATATATCATGAATGTAATGATAACATCAAATACATGTACATAAACCTAATGTGTATAACCCTAATGCATATAAAAATCCTTAACTTACATACTTGCATGCCCACATGCAATACCTATATGATGATGTTCCATTTCCTTAAGGTCCAATTATGCAAATTCACTTTGATAATTTGCATTTCTTGCTTTATCATAGCCAACTCATTAGCATCATAATAACCAATAGCACCATGATGACCTAAATTGCATACAATTAATTCACAACGCATATTTGACCTACTATACATGCATAATCATAACCAAGACCATACACACATGACAACTGCATATACACACATAAAAGATTTCCATCTAGAGTCCAGTCATCAATGCACGACCATATCAACTACACAAACCATAACCTCATGCATGACAAGAACCGTTACTCCATTGTAGACATTTCCACATGCAACCATCAACATGCATAAGTAATGCCTAATCAACTACACATCACATGAATGAATATATTCGAACATAAGTGATCAAATATTTCAATCAACGTACAAGACTCATGCATGTAATCAAAATTTTTAAAAATGTGACCTAACATACGAGGATGTAAGTAGGTATCATGAAATCAACATGTAAGCGACATATAATGCATACATAGTCAGTCACATGCTCCAAAATCAAGACATCATGTCTATTAGTTTGAAATCAGATTTCACAAATACTAACAACCATATCATAGTCGACAAGCAACTCACAATATATATATATATATATATATATATATATAACTAAAACTAGCACCCACTTTCATGCAAGTGCATATCAGTTGTCTCAAAACATATTGTGTTAGTACAATTGTATTAAGACAAGAGCATTCCTTTATACAATTTTATGAGCACAAACACATATCACGCATTCAATAAAGCATTCAAACAACTTATAAGCATACCCCCTTACTATACATGGTCTACACTAAGGAAGAAGGAGGAAGCTACTATAATGGCCTGATATCCAATGTCCAATTATGGAAATGTGATCTCCAAAGCTCTACTAACTTTAACCACACTTGAAAATAAATTGACTTTTATTTCTCATACATTTTCTGTGAGATTAAGTCAAAACATTGCACTTATTCCATTTGTAACATAATAACTAAAAACATGCCAATTTTCCATTTCCTTACATGCAACTTTTCAAATTCCTTCAATGAAACCTTTCAAATTCCCTACATGCAACTCTTCAAATTCTTTCCATGAAAATAGGCATATATCAGCTACATCCATATTATCATACTAAAATACTATCCCATCTAAAACATAACATTTTCTTCAAACAATTACCATACTTTTACACTTTCTTCAAACAACTACTATACTATTAGATTTGCATGTAAGCATTTCTTGAAACACTTTACATGAAAACTAATATAGCAAACTATTTTCATACAAGTAGGCATATATCAACTACATTAATACTATTACAGATCAATACTATCCCCAACCACAAACAACATACTCATTAGGGCATTTTATCAAACAATTTGTATGCAATTAATGATTGAACCATTTAAGCATTTCTTGAAACACTTTGCATGAAAACTAATATAGTGAATGATTCAATGAATATATCCTAAACTGTAGTAGTACAAGTTATGAAAAATGAACCATACAATTAGTGGTCTTTTTTCCTCGCTATGGTTTAAGTTTTCACTTCTGAGATTTCATAGATGAAAAGTTATAACAAACATACCAACATAATCCTATTTGGTGCACAATTCTAGAAGTATCCAGAAATATTTACTTCCATTTGTCATATCTCCTGAAATATAGCGTATAAATGTCTGAATATTTTATCACAATATTAGTGTGATTTCCCCTCATTCATAAAAAGCTTTAGCTCCTGAGCATTCCTAGAAGAAAAGTTATAACAAAAATGTCTATGTGACCTATTTGAGGACTGATTTTAGGAGCATTCAGAAGGCTCGAGTTCCTCTTCTCATATCTGCTAAACTATTGTGACCCAATATCAGAAAGTTTTACCACATAATAAGTGGTATGTCCCCTCAATGTGGACAATTTTTCAGCTTCTGATAGCCTACAGAAGATGAGTTATTGCAGAAATTCCAACATGACTTGTTTAAAGGTGCATTCACAAAGGTCATCTTCCTTAGATCATAATTCCTAAAGTATTGTGAACCAATATTTGAAATTTTGACCACATTATCAGTGGGAATTACCTTCAATATGGACAAATTTTCAACTTCTAATATGCCAGAGTAGAAAAGTTACAATGGATATGATAGAGATGTATAAAATTTAACATTTGTTCTTCATTTCAGCTATGATAGAGCCCATTCAACCCATGTGTTTGGACATGGAATCTCTTATACCACTCTGAAACACCCTCCAGGGTAAATGGGAATATAAAATAACATAATAGGAACACAAATTCAATAAGCATATCAACCATAAAAATCCATATGTACATTAGTACATTTTCACAAGAAAATCAAGGGAATGAAATTTTCATTAATAAACGCAATGAACCAATTGGTGATGGGACTACCACTTTCCACCCGACCATAGATTGGTTGAGCCAAGTATTTCTTCATCCAATAACTCCTATGCCATATTCGAAGAATGAATGTGGGACTCATAGAACACATCAAAAACATCAATCAATGTGTATGCCACCGGAGTTCTCTGCCTGCACGCGAGGAATTTGAGTGCCTCCTAGTCTCTCAGGCTTTACCGTGCATCCATAGTCTGATCTAGGGATAACTAGGCCCAACATCAAGAAATAATCTACAGCCTTTAATGCTCATTCCATTCCGGTATCACTAGGCCCAGCGGGGAGAAAATATACCTCTTGGCTTTACCGTATATTCCACCATTCACTGACAAGGATTACTAGGCCCACCGAGGCAGACAATTTGGATTTACTACAACCAACAGTATGGTTCAAGAGTTACTATGCCAGTGCCTTCGTGCATCCTCAGTCTGGTTCAAGGACCACTACCACCATTTTTTTTCAAGTCGGAGATCCAGCCCACTAAGCTTCGAATCCAATCTGGTCGCCCACCACAAAACGCATGAGAGAACCCCTCTTATCAAGGCTATCATGAAATGGTAAGGCTAGGCTGAAAATATTGTCACACCTAGCAAAACCCATGCCATGGTAGAAAAGAAACACATGCAATCCCATGCATGTGAAATCCAGGAAGGAAAATACACATGCAAGTTGATAACTGCAATGAAGCCTGTTGTAACTGCTTGATCCTTCCTTTCCCCGCTTGACATTTTCTTCCTCTTGCCTTCTTTTCCTTTCCTGCTCCAATGCCAAAGCGTTCCAAGAAAACTCTAAGTGTCCAAGAGTATGAGAGAGGGAGAGAGAGAGAGAGAGAGAGAGAGAGAGAGAGAGAGAGAGAGAGAGAGAGAGAGATGATAATGAGAGAGCTCCAAAGATAAACTGACGAAAACCTTGCCACTAATCCTCGGAAGCCTTTTTATTAATGAGGCCTCTATTTTCTTCATTTTCCATTATTTTTCTTCAATTTCCTCCTCACATGCAACATGTGACCTTTCACCTTCCTTCTCTTCTAATTTCCATTATTTTCATAAATAAATGTGCCAAAATACCTTTTCTCCTCTTTAATTCCTTAGCCATTGCCTTTCCAAATTTCCTTAGCCATAAATAATCAAATGAACACCCCCTAGGATGTCTTTCCCACCATATAGCTTGGAATACGTATCCCATCATCTGTGGTACTTATATACTTTTACAAGGAATTTTCACTAGCGCTGTTACAAGATGTGTAAGTAGTGAGTACTTCTGGGTGCACAAGAGTATCCAAGGATAATGGTAGGAAATAAAGTGATTTCACACAAAGATAATATAATGAAAGATACAAACTATTATAGTTTCTTAGAATAGATTAAACCTATAAATTCCTAGAAGATAAGATAGATCAAAATGGGAAACATATTTTTATTGATGTGCTATGAACATTTATATGGCTTCACATATCTTCTCTTGGTTAAAATTCATAATCTAAAATTCATGTCATTCAATTTAGAAAAAAAATATATTAAGATAAAACTAACTTCTAATTTTAATTGATCTAGAAACACAACATTAACTATAATTAGTGATGCTTATACACATAGTTCAATATTGCAAAGTGGTGTTTATCAAAAAAATAATAATAAATGCATAAACGGTAAAGGCAAGATGAAATACAACTTAGAGTTGCGAAGAACTGAGTTAGTAAAATGTGTATATAAATGGTTATGAGTTCCATGAAATGGTTCCTGACCAAGGAGTAAGCCAAAGAATTCAAGTGAAAAATGAGATACAATAATCTATGGAAGGAATAGTATACAAGTGTAAGTGATCCACTATTTAGGCTTTGAGAACCCACAATTGTATTGTATGGTGCTCGTTGAACATATTTATGAAAACTAAGCAAGATACTTGTGTATAATTGTTCTTAAAATGGAAAAATATGAGATGATGACCTAGAAAGAATATCTATACTATAGTGTCTAAGCCATTATCCTTAATGATGAGGGAGGAGGATAAATGTTCTTACTAATGGGTGCAATACCATTTTAAAACTAGGACAAGCAAGATGTTTTATGGTGTTGAGATAACCTTTATAATTAGTTGTGATTATTTTCTTATGTGTTAAACATGGAGATTAGTGTTAGATCATGTTGCAATAGGAAAGTAAAATGATAATTGCTAAGGCACAATGATATAATTCAAACGTAAGGATATAGGAGACAAGGATTTGTAATGCATTGAGATAATTATTCTTCTAGTGAGACAGATGAACTATTATAGAGTGCCCTAAGGTACTTAAGGGCTAGAATAATATGATGGATGTAGACAAACATTAGGAGATAAAACTAAAATGGTGCTAGAATAAAAATATGTTATGAGAAAGAATTCATTAGGTGCTCATGTGAATGATGCATATGTCATCCTAAGAGAACTGAGAAAAAAGAAACTCTTTATATGAAAAAGAAAATCGAAAGGAGAGTGTAGGAGGAGAATGAGAGTGCTAGTCATGGGGCACAAAATTGAGAAAAATGTGAAAATGAGTGGTAAAATATGTAGGATAGAGTTTCAAAAATATAAATCCTTAAGGCTAGAATGTTCAAGTGATTGAATAATAGAACCCAATTGTTTTTCTAGCATAGATGAGCTTGAAAGGTCATATAGTTCAAATCCATAAAATACTCAATGCCATGATCTATCTTCAAAATGATGTGTTGAGTATGAATGCAGACGGACAAATTTTTTCTCGGGTCTATGACTATTAATGCCTGTATAAGACTATGGATGTACTTATTAGGGATGTGTATGACTATTGATACTTTGCTAGAACCAATGAAATTGTACACTATTGGCTTGAATGATTTAAAATACATAACATTTTGGTGTAACCATGTCTTTGATAGATGTACCAAAATGTGACTTGATATATTTTGTACCTATAAAAGTAGTACAATTATCCTTGTGGGATTGTCTTCAATATCATTGTGGTTAAGTTCTATCATGCTAGCTTATGCTATATGGCATTTAGCATTTCATGGAAAGAAAATGTATTGTAAGGAGGCTTTTGAAAATTCAAACACAATAATGTTTTTTTAGCCTTTTTATGGGGGAGACTTACATAAAAATATATATGTCACAAATGGAAAAATAATCTTGTTAGAAAGTGAAGGGGATGGATGTCAGAGGAGAAGAGATATTTAAATGATAAAGCCATAATGTTTTGAAGGTTGGAGGTACATATTTGGAAATTTTAGGAGTGTGATATGGGGCATTTAATGTATGTTAAGGACGGTTTATGATTGTGGAGATAACATGAGTATGGGAGAAACATAAACATCATTAGAGCAAAGTAGCACTAATGTGGAGATATAATATGCATGGTGAAGTGTCATGTATTAATAAGAGAAGAATAGATGGTATGATTTTGTGGATAAGTAAATGTTGTTTGGATTTTAGATATATGAGAACGGAGATGAACTAATGAAGATATTAGGTGCTCTAGATGAGGAATGTTGTTTATGGGATTGGGTGATAAGTTGTTGAATGAGTAAATAGTTACAATTGAGTATGGAAAGGTGAGAATCTAAACTCTATTAAAAGTGATCTATAATGATGTAGGCAAGGATGAAATCCTCTAACATGGTAATATGGGAAATGAGAATTAAAGTTTCAGAGTGTGTTAGATCAAGAGATCATGCAACGAATAATTTCTTTAGATCATTCTTGGTGGAGGGGAGGCTTGAATATGGAGAGGCATTATAGATGACATAAATGACCTAAACAAATGGTGGAATTTTCACTAATAAGAAAGTAGCCTAAGTTCCATCTAATGTTAAAGAAGGTCGATTGAGAATTTAGCTAATGGGAGGAGTGAGATGTTGAATGTTGAAAATCATAAATAATAGTGTTATGATCGATATTGAGGTACACTTTAAGGGTTGTAGCTAAGGTTGACCCACAACTAATTTCAGTGCTATAGCCGGTATCTTTCCCAGTTATAGTCTCATTATCATAAGTGATATAGAAGGGAGCAGGGTAGGTAGAAGCGCTTGATAAAGTAGAAGTTTCTGTGCCCATTTCAGATCCTCCAGATGCGGGAAAGGCGCTTAATCTGGCCCGGGCAGGGCCTACCCACCAGCGAAACGAAGGACCTGAAGCAACCCTACCAACCAAATCAATCAAGAGGAGCAACCCAAAACCAGTCGCGAAGAGTCTTTCCTGACCAAATCGAACCGTATGATAACATGGACTCTTAAGGAAACACCAGCAAACAACTAAGATAGCACCAGTGGAAGCATCCGTTACTACCATGGCCGGACAAAGCCGTCCATCTCAGCGGTCCCTAGCGCCTATTACCTATTATAAGTTTCATGGTGCTATTAGTCTGATTTCAGAGATCGAGGTGAAGATTCTGCCGATGAATCCCCTTGAAATGGTTAAGCCGTTGATGAAGCAGCATACCTTCCAGCTAGAGCATAGCTAGTTTCAGATCCTCCAGTCGATTCAGTAGTTTCTTCTGTAGATTCATAACCAAGTAGTGACCTTCTTGATTGAGATCGAGACCCATATTCCGGTGCAAAGGAAGGAGCAGAGCCTATTCCAAAACGAGCATCCCTTCCATCCCTAGATCCAGTTACAGATCAAGGCCCAAACACATGAGAAGCATAGATAGAAGCACCTGAGTAAGCATCTAAGCTATAAGCACCACCTATACCACCATATTAAGTTACACTTTAGGAATGTTGAACCGACACACTTTATAATAATTTTCTTGGGTTCAAAGGCTTCCCTCCAAAACAACACCTTAATTAGATATGGGGAGACTTGGTACAAGAAGCTAGCTTTGAGTTTGTTGAGTGGGGTGGAAGCATAAAATCTAAATTCCTATGTTGGTAGGGAGAGAGGAGTAGGTATCAACCAATGTGAAAGTCACTTTTAGTGTGCATAAATTCCAATTTAGGGTGATTTATCCCTAGAGAGAATATTTTGGGTGGAATGTGTCATCTAGAAATTCCAATCAAAGGTGGTGCACTCCAAAAAATTCCTTGAAAAATATTGGTATAGAATAAACTATTTTCGAGTTGGAGATTAATCAATAATGATCCTAAACTAAGAACATTTTTAAATGGAATCGATCTAAGGGAAATTGAAAAATACAAAGGGAAATACGTGTAGGAAGATGGACTTTGAAAACCCCCATGGAGGAGGAGGGTTAAAAAAGATACTTTTGTTATAATGCCAAATTATAAGACATGGAAAGAAGATAACAAAAAAGAGAAGAGTTATTACAACTACCCCAAATAGATGAGAAGAGATAATTAGCTCTTATCTTGAAGCCCTAAAAGGTAAAAAAAGGTTTGAGCATGAAGCTTAGTTTATTTGATGAGTCTTTAAGGTTCTATATGATTGCATATATCATCTTTGAGTTCAAAACCTAGATATATAATGCATGCTAGGAAATCTAATATTATGTTAATATGTGGTTAGCTCAATCACATATAACTAAAAATTTAAACTCACACTATAATTATTTATATTAATGTATTTGTAGTTCTATGTTGCCACTATTTTTCACAATAACAATAATAATAATAACAAATACATAACTACCTTGTCAAAATAACTTTCATTAATAGAAAATCATTCCTATGGACTTTACAAATTGGTAAAATATGGAAAAAAAATAACTTCATTCTTCATTAAACAACAACAAAAAAATATTCAATAAAAATTACTCTTTTAGATGGTATCAATAACAGATTCCAATTAAATGTTACTTACAAAAGAATAATTTATAACTAAGAGTTCAACTTAATAAAAATTATTTTAAATTTGACTCTCATTTTAACCTTTACAATATGCACTTCAAAAAATCATCAACAATTATTTCAATGAATATTTTCGTATTATTACATGAAATAAAATGGGAAAATTACTCAACAATACTCACAATTTGATATTCAGCACATATCCTATCATTTCAAGTGACACCTAATGTGTGATAAAATTGATGAATACCAAACGAATTTAAAATGTCAAACATACAGACAGGTAGGTCTATTTTCAGATAACCAATTAAATTATGAAGCAAAATTAAAACAGTGTAACGGAGCAAGATCATTAAAAAGAACATAAAACGATACTATGGACCAAAATTGATAATTAAAATGGGTATCCATATCGTAGTGGTTAGGTTTAATGTTCAACCTCCACCTCATTTAGCAACACTAAAATATTATTATATACGGTTTTAAAATCATGAATTATATTTGTTCTTAAATGATTTTTTATCTTTTGGTTTTAAAAATGAGTGCTGTTACACGAGTGTGAGATGCATGATATTCAGAGATCCGGTGGATATGGTATTAGTATAAGTTAAATTCATATTTCACCCGTAATATTATTAATATTTATATAAATATTTTTGAGTGGTTTTGTAAAATATAATAAAATAAAAATAATATATATTATAATATTGATATTTAATATATTTATATTAAAAAATATTTTAAATATATTATACATTATTTTAATTTAAATGTTTATAATATTGAAATATAATTTTATTTTTTTCCAAATAAATTAGTAATATATTTAAACATTTATATTAAATAATTTTTTTTTTCCGTTTTATATTTTCTATTTTGTTTTTTCGCTATGAGATGTTAGTATATCCATCGGCACATCACTTTAGCATGAGTGGATATCATGGAGTGGTCACATGTTTTTATAATTTTATTATTTATATCATTTCATTTTCTTTCTAAGTTTTTTTCACGAATTATTTATTATCATATTTATTTATATCATTTTTAAATTAACAATGTATTAAATTAGTTATTGAATTAATTCTTTTTCAATTAAGATATTTAATGTAAAGATTATTAAAATAAATAATAAACTCTAACGATTTATTAATAAAAAAAACCACAGCCAAGATCACCATTAAAAAAATCCACAAACCAGGTATAACAAATCAAGGTTTCTAATGACCATTTACGTATTTAATGAAACCAAATGATCACACTCTTATTCCTTTTCCTTTTTATGCATGAAGAAATTATTTTTCCCTATATGCATGTGCTTTATTTTGATATTATATGTAATAATTAGGATGCAAGTACATACATTTTTTATAGAAAAATTCTTAGGATTCATATAACCTTTAAGAGGAAACATCTCTATGTCAACATTATAGTGTATGCGTTTATATTTTAGCTCATAGTTCATTTAATAATAATGTTTGAAGTCTTGAAACATTTTCCTAAAATATTAGATTTTAAAAACTAAAAGTATACAAATTTATTATTTATAAAAATATTTCTAACTCTGAGTGAAATCATTCTACATTAATGGGTATAGAAAATAGAGATTTCATATGTTGTACTCTATTTTTTACACAAAAGTTTTAATTATAAGTATAATTAAATTCAAAAAATTATAATTGTAAGAAAAAAATATTTATCATATCGTAACAATAAATGTGATCGTTGTATTTTGACATCACAAGTATGTAGTAATATTTTTGTTATTCGTTTATTATTAATCTTCATTTTATACGCAAAAGCTCTAATTATAAGTATAATTAAATTCAAAGATGATATAATTGTAAGAATAAATTATTTATCATTGTAACAATAAATGTGGTAGTTGTACTTTGACCATCTCAAATATTAGTAATATTTTTGTTTTTCTTTCATTATTAACTTTTATTTCAATGTAATCTCAATATTTCTTTAAAATATGATTTTGTTTTGGAGGATTGTTTCTGTCCTCAGAAAATAACGACATAATAATACAACCACAACGCACTATCATCTAATCTATTATCTAACTTATAATATGAAAAATAATGATTCTAATTTATAACATGAAAAATACTGATTTTTCCGTTTATTAACACACTCAATTTTATAATAACATTTCCACACAGTGATAAGTATTTATTTTATAATAACCTTTTCATGCAATGGTAAGTATTTATATTCTTTCATTTATTGGTGGTCCCAATTCTAAAATACATATTCAAATAATGGTAAATTCCTTTCACAACACAATTTTAAAATAATGGTAAATACTTCTTTTCACTCAAATGCGAGTCTTATTTTCTCAAAGAATTATATCAAAACTAGCAGGGAAAGAAGTATATTATTCTTTTCCCTCTTCAATGACAAATTTAGCTGCTAATAAATTTAGTGTTCAATATCAAAATTAATTTGAAATAAAAAATCTTATTATTTTTATTTATTTATTTGGTTAATTTAAAGCTATATTAAATTATTTATAAAAAAATAAATTATTAACTATAATTTTTATAATTTTCTCCTATTTAACTTATCAACCATTTAACTCGTAATAAATTTTAGTGATCAATATCCAAATTTAATTTAAAATTAAAAAAAATCATTATTATATTTATTTATTTTGTTAATATAAAACTATATTTAAATATTTATAAAAATAAAAATTATTAACTTCAATTTTATTATTTTTTATTATTTAACTTATCAACCATTTAACTGCTAATAAAATTAGTGGTTTCATATTCAAAATTAATTTGAAATAAAAATATATTATTTTTATTTAATTATTTTGTTAATATAAAATTATTAAATATTATAAAAAAATAAAATTATTAACTTTAATTTTATAATTTTTTATTCTATTTAACTTATCAACCTTATAAAAATAAATGTATGTTTACTAACATATTAACAACTTTTTTTTAAATATTTTGTGAACACGTCGAAACACGGTTCAGTCGATGCTCCTGCAACTAAACCCTAAACGAAACGATCCATGAACACCCTAGAGGGGGATCGACCCCCCCAACCTTCAACCCCTTCGTATTCGGCAGCCTACCTCTTGCGCCTACCATTACCTCATCAGTCTCCCGATCCAGGGACAAAGGCAAAGTTCTGGCAACAAACCACACCTCAGAAGCAAACGGATCTTCGACTGAGAAACGTCTCCCCAACAAGAATGGGACAACAGGCCCATCCCCCTGCAAACCATTATCGAAGGAAGCACCCTCATTAATCATCGAGGACCCTTGGATTGAGGAATACAAAGATCATATGTGCAAACATGCCCTAATTTGTCGTTTCATGGGAGTGAGACTAAATGAGAAAGCTCTCTGCTGGTGGATAAACCAAAAATGGAAGCCCAAAGGGAACTATGAGCTATAGTTAGGAGCAAGGAATTTCTTCACTGTCATCTTCGCCCACAGGGAAGAAAAAGATCACACTTTTGAAGGAGGCCCATATTTCTACAACTCGGCAAGACTGTACATAATGTACTGGAAACCCAACTTTTCTCCAGAGTAGGAAGATTTCAAAAAAGTTCCAGTCTGGCTTAGACTCTACTCCTTGCCGGTGGATTATTGGAATAAGCGGATCTTGGAAGCCATCGGGAACAAGCTGGGCGTCTTCGTCAAGACTTCAGATCTCACATCTCAAGGTAAATACACTACCTATGCCAGAATCTGTGTTTATATGGATGTCTCAGGACCCCTCCCAGGTCACATTGATCTGATCCACAAAGGAATTGATTGGAAGCAGTCAATCGACTATGAAAATATCCCTTTTAGATGCAGGAAATGCCGACAGCACGGACATCTTAGTCATGGATTCCCCTTGAATCAGTGCCCACCTCAGGCCCATGCAAATAATGCAGACAACTCGTCCCCAGATTACATGCCTGTTGCCAGGAAAAATAAAAAGAAGAAAGGGAAAAATCCTCTGAAAACCTCCTCCAACCTAACCCCCACCTAGCTGAATAGCTTTGAAGTTCTAAGCAACCTTGATCCAATTGAAAACCCTCTGGAATCCCATGCCCCCCAACTCAAGATCCACCTAGGTAGTCTCAACCATCAAACCCTGCATTCATCTCCACTCCAAACTCTGATCAACCCCAAACCGAGACTTAGCCTCAAATCCAGCAGCCCAACCCCGGTCACAAAAATACAATCCACGACCCTCTGCACACCCCTCCCTGCATTGAATCGCTTCTATATCAGATGCCATCAACTGATCCTATCAATCCCCTTAAAGAAATCCTGGGTGACCTAGATCTCCAGGAGGTCAACAAGAAATGGTCTAAACAGGGAGTGAATGCCATTCCTCAGGAACACCTGGAGAAAATCGAAATGGCATACCTGCAGTTAGAATGTCTCAACCAAAATACAACCAAAAAGCAATGGGGAGACAGCAGCCAAACAGGCATCCAAGCCAACCTAGACCTGGACCAATACAAGCCGAAAGGTCCAGGAAGAAAATGGGGGAGAAAATCGACTAAGCAACAAATACAAGAACTCGGCAGGCACCTAATCAATGACGGGAAAATAAGGGCTCTAGTCCTAACCAAACCAAAGATTCCTCAATGAAGATAACCGCATGGAATATCAGAGGGATGAATGGCACCTCCAAAAGACGGATCCTCAAAAACCGTCTTTTCACACAATCTCCAGACATTGTCTTACTTCAAGAATCCAAATGCTCATCCAGCAGCATAGAGACGCTTAAGAAACTCTTTGCAAAATACTATCAATGCATAAGCAGAGAAGCCATTGGGCAAGCAGGAGGGCTGCTAATGTTTTGGAACAAAAACAAGATTTTTATACAGAATGCGCTGTCCATTAAGCATTCGCTATCAATCATATTCAACATGCCAGACTCACAACAAACAATCTGTATCACCAATCTGTATGGACCTCAGCGAATTTAGGAGAAGTTCAAGCTGCTGGAACACTTGAACGAAATCAGACAACACCATGGTGCCAACCACTGGATCCTAGGGGGTGATTTCAACATGATCACAAACCTAGCTGAGAAGAAAGGAGGCCTAAGAAGATTCGACAAAGATGCAGAATCTTTTAGTACTTTCATAGCAGCATCTAAACTCATTGATGTTCCCACAGTCAATGGACTACACACTTGGAACAATAAGCAAGGGGGAAATAGGCATGTTGCATCAAGGCTTGACAGGTTCCTCATATCGGAATCCATCATGCTCCAAAATCTAGACATGGAAGCCACCATTCTTCCCATCGGGGGATCTGATCATTGGCCAGTACAGCTGCACTTTACCAACATGAACAAGCCTCAAAACAGGTCTTTTAGGTTCGAAAGATTCTTGATAGATCACCCAACCTTCATGCAAAATATAGAAAGCTGGTGGACCCAAACCTCTGTCAAGAGTGACAGCATTATGTACATCTTTCAACAAAAGCTCAAGATCATCAAGGCCAAGCTCAAATGCTAGAACAAGAACACATTTGGTAACATTTTTCAAGCCAAAAAAGAGCTCGAGGAAAAAATGGCAGACCTCCAACAAACAATGATCAAGGACGGGCCTAACGAGGAAAGGTTAGCTCAAGAATCAAACCTCCAAAAGCAGTGGGAAGATAGGCTATACAAGAAGAGATGGAATGGAAACAAAAATCAAGGGTGTAGCGGCTAAAGCATGGGGAACAAAACACAAGCTTCTTCCATAAATCAACCATTCAACACAGAGCCAAAAACCATATTCTATCCCTCAAAAAAGATGATGGTGCCAAGGTCTCAACCAGAGAGCAAATAGGATTTGAACTAAAATTATACATCACTGCTCACTGACCCTAATCAAGATAGAACCCAAGCTATCAACAAAATCATTAGTTTTATTCCCCCCTTAGTGATGAAGGAGCAAAAATCCCTCCTCTTAAGAGCGTTCACTGAGCAGGAGATTGAAGAAGTCGTCGACACCATGGCTACTGACAAAGCCCCTGGACCAGACGGCTTTACAATTGAATTCTTCAAAGCTTGCTGGCATGTTATCAAAGCCAACCTTTTCAAGCAAGTAGAGAACTTCCATAGAACAAAGCGAGTGCTACCGGCCATCAATGCTACCTTCCTCACCCTCATCCCCAAATCTGATCATGCTAACTCCCTCGACAAATTTAGACCCATAACCCTTTGCATCGTCATCTATAAAATCCTCTCAAAATTGATGGCCAACAAACTCAAACCCATCCTTCCCTTTATCATTTCTTAAGAACAGTCTGGATATGTTGAAGGAAGGCAGATAACGGACAACATCATTCTCAACCAGGAAGTGCTGCATTCTATCAAGACTCAAAAGATCCCTGGCATGATCATTCAACTTGACCTCTCCAAGGCCTTTGACAAAATCAGCTGGACATACATCAGAGAAATCCTCCGGGCTTTCGGTTTTAATCAGATTTGGATAAACTGGATAATGGAATTGGTCTCAGGAGCATTTTTCTCAATTATGTTGAACGGTGGCCCCTTACAACCATTCCTCCCATCCAGAGGTATAAGGCAAGGAGATCCTTTGTCACCTTTTCTCTTTGCAATCATGGCATAGGGCGTCGAAAGATCTATATCCCAAGAGATCCAAACGAATCAGCTCAAAGGCATCAAAGTTGCGCATCAAGGACCCAAAGTAACACATGGAACCCCCACATTAAAGGAAGCTCGAACCTTCAACAAGGTGCTAAGTACTTTCTCGAATGCCTCAGGTATGGAAATTAATCTAACAAAATCCAAATTATTTTTCTTCAACACTTCTATTCCTGTGCAGAGAAATCTCAGCAAAATTCTCAAGATTCAGAGGAACTCCCTTCCAACCAAATACCTTGGCATCCCACTCTCAGAACACACGCCCAAAGCTGGAAATTGGGAAGATCTCCTCAACAAAATGAAGGATAGATTGAGTAGCTAGACTCATCGAGCCCTAAACATGGCCAACAGATTGGTATTGGTCAAATTAGTTCTTCAAACCATGCCGACCTACATGCTCTCAGCACTGGCAGCACCCAAATTAGATATAAATCCATTCGGAACATCGAGAGGTCCTTCCTCTGGAATTGATATTCAAAGAGGCACAAATGGGCCCTCCTCAAGTGGACAGACATATGCAAACCAAAGTTGGCAGGAGGATTGGGCCTAAGAGATCCTGAAACCCTAGGCAGGGCCATATCAGCAAAAATCTGGTGGAGATGGGTGGAGAATCCTAACTCCCTATGGGGCACCTTGAGGAAAGAAAAGTAAACGAATCAAATACAGGACAAAGACCTCATCAGGCTCACTGGCAGCACTCAAGGCTCCCCCCTCTGGAACAAAGTCTAGGAGAACCGGCATATTGTTCAGCAGCACTGCTTTTGGAAGTGCACCAAGACAACACTGCCCTCTTCTGGGAAGATGCTTGGCAGCAACTCCCTCCTCTGGACCACCCAGATTGGACTACTCTCAAAAATAACATGCAAGAGGCAGGGCTAAGAAAGGTAGCAGATTATTGGCAACCCCAAACATTGACCACCACTTGGCATAAATGGCTAACTAGAGAACAATGGCCAACTCAAGACAACAATGGAAATACAAATCATCTCTTACAACATCTAGACCAACGCAGGATCCTCACCTCAACCAGAGAAGACATCCTATGATGGGGAAATAATCCCAAAGGAACTTTCAATCTAAAAGAAGCCTACAGAATCCTCGCTGCCTCACCTGACTGGCAACCGAACCCCAGATGGCATGCCCTTTGGACCAGATGCACTTGGCCCAAAATAACCTTGTTCTCTTGGCTGGTCCTGCATAACAGAGCAATTACTTGGAACAATTTACAGCGACGGGGTTTCATAGGATCCTCTCGATGCGCCCTCTGCGAGAATAATGAGGAAACGCTCAACCACATTATAAACACATGCCCCACAACATGCGCTTTATGGGATGATACGGCCTTCATATTCAGGCAAACTGACAGAAACAGAGACTCAATATGCCTCACCTTGAGCAATTGGCGCTCCTCCATATCCAACAATAATCTGGTCAACAGGGCATGGAACCTCATTCCGGGAGCCGTGGTATGGATTATCAGGAAAGAGCGCAATGCTTGAACCTTTAAGAACTCAGCGACGTCTGTGGATAGGTTAATAAGGAAAACAAGGCAACTAATAACAGAAACGATCCACGCCATGGACATAATGCCACAAGAGGGGAATCCGTCGCCAAATGATCAAAGGATAGTCCAAATCCTCAATCTCAAAGCCCGAACCACTCCCACAAGAAAGAAACAGACCACCAATGTGATGAAACAGGACAAATGGAGTATGCCTCCAGCTCCATCGTTCAAATTAAACTTTGATGGGGCGTCAAAGCAAAACCGGGGAAAAGTCGGGTACGGAGGAGCAATCAGGGACCACATAGGGAATATCCAGCTTATCTACCATGGCAATTAGGGAACCAATACCAACAACGCAGCAGAGCTGATCGGTCTCATTAAAGACATCACCTTGGGAGATTGCTACAAATTTCTACCCCTGGTGGTGGAAGGACACTCGGAGATTGTCATCAAGATGATGAGAAAACTACAAAACGACACTCAAGTGGACAAGATTACACCTACCTGGAGGCTCTCGGCAATACCACAGGATCTACAAGACCACCTCAACAACATTCAAGGCATCACCTTTCAAGCAGTCAGAAGAAATTTAAAAATGTTGGCCGACGCCATAGCCAATGTTGGAGTTCAGTCCAACAGGGAAGGTTATCACACCCTCTGGCAAGACTTGGAGGAGGGGGAACTCAGAGAGAAATGCCACACCATAAACAAGACAGACCAGCAAACATAGTGAATACCAAGCTCCCATGTTTCTTCCACATTTGAATCTACTGACAATTCTACAAGCTATCAACAACCCACTGGAAAAAAAAAAGAGAGAAAGAGCAGAGACTAGACGAGCTCAGTTGTACAAAGGCAGACACAGGGATGTCCTATTGACTCCCACTCTGCATCATGTATCTTACTGTATTATATTAATATAAAGTCTCGCTGAACCTTACAAAAAAAAAACAACTTTTTTTTAAATTAAAATATAGTCACTCAAGCCACAAAAGTTATACATCCACATAATCACATTATTAACGTAATTTTTTCAAATTAAAAAATAAAATAAAAATAAAATTATTAGTATAAGAAATAACAATAATTAATATAAAAAATTTCTATATGAAAAAATTAAAGTATATTTCATATCTTAAATATGGCTGAATTTTATTAATAGATATATCTATTTTGAAATTGAACTTCTATAATTTTAGTTTGATTGTCAATGACTATTTAGTAGATGGTAGAGATTTAAGCTCCATAGAATGTTCTAAAATAATTATAATAGTATAAACAAATCAAAGATTGAGATTTATCTAAAAAGTAATTATAGTTTTTTTACCTTTAAATTAAATTAAATAATTTAAGGAAATGCCAGACGAACAAGTGTCATATAATTAATGGTTTTTTAGGCATGTCGTATTGATAAGCCGTGGCCTAGGTTTTGTAACAAAACTTATTTACATATTATGAATCTCCATGGTAGAGAGACACTAACTATCCATAGTTAAGAATATTGTTCCATGGTTCCATGTTTTTTTCAAATGTATAAAATTTTTTGAGATAGTGAAAATGATGTAGCCTAAGCCACATCTACCCACATTATGCAAATAAAATTGCATGTCACACTATGTCCGAGGAATTTTAAAATTCCATACTTAGTAAAACCTTCACAAGTCAAGGTTTAATGTTCCTTCAATAAACTCTATGCAGAAACATTTCATTTAGCTATCCCAAGTCTAAACTTTAATAAACCTTTGAGTGGAACCTTATAAACCCTTCCATAATATTTGGTTAATTTATTAATGCAGCGTTAATATCCCACAGGTTTCGACTTTGGGTTATTTTTCACCTGCGGCTTATCAGCGATACCATAGCCTTTGGACCTTGGCTAAAACCCCAACCATCATCCATAATACATTTAAGCCACTTTGTTTCTATTATAACTCTTGTATAATAGAAATTACACATAAACCATTTAACCATTCATTAACTTACCATTCCGTTGATTCATACGACTTTCCATATTTACTGATGCTCAACCTACGCTTCAAATCTCTATTGGCGCTTTCTCTTACCTCAATCCAACGGTGATCGTGCCATATCACGCGATTACATGCATGATCGATATCGGATCGAGAGCGCACGAGATAAGCGGTTTTTCCTTTCCATCGTGTGCTATGTGTTAACCACTCAGGTTAATCACGTGAAATTGTAGAATACGATTTAACATTTTTTAAGCGCGTGAGGTACTACTTACCACTTCCGAATACTACTATGTGTCCATTAACACGTGGCTTTATCTGATCTCTTCATTTCTTAACTTTATTTTTCACGAATTAATCCTAGCCCTCTATCTCACACAATCTCGTTTTTTGATCTAACTGATCCAATGACTGTACTTTGTTGCTACGTTCTTTTGTTTCTTACTGTGTAATAGCCCATTCGGCTTTTCTGCCTATGTATTTGTTCTCACATTATGGTCTTCAATTGTTTTGATCTCGATCTTCACTTGGTTACTTAAGGTTTTCTCCAACACTATCTGTGTGCAAACTTGTAACACTCTTCTCTACACTTCTTCTCTGGTTTTGCACACCCGCAAACCTATGTTACACAGAATTAATCTTATGAACACACAATTTATAATTCAATTACTCAATAGACACCACACAACTCAAGAATTGAATTCTTTGTCTTTATACACAATTATTTACATAATGAATCTCTCCCTTTGGCCTGATTTTCTAATCAATGTCCTTTTTCCTTTCATGGTCGTAGGCTTACAGTCAAACCCTATCTAATCTCTGAACTCTAATTCTCACTCTAACTCCCTAACTCACTCTCTCTATGCCTTTTAGGCTTAAATTTATACAAAAGGTTTTGTAACCCATTCCGGTTCAGATCCTTAATCTTTTGAACTAAATCCTAAATATCCTCTATGTCCACTTTTGACTCAACTAATCCCTAAGGATCCTCTCTAGTTCCACAAACCATGAAACCAATTCCTAATCTAAGATTTACAATTGATTTCCAACTCTCTCAATCCCTATGGAATCTTAACTAGCCTAAGTCTCTCATGTTCTCCAACATTCGAGAACATTTACAATATTCCTCACAATATCTAATTAATTCTTATTCTTAATATCTCTCATAAACTTACTTAAAAACCTTAATAATTACATTAATTTAATACTCACGAAGCTAACTTCCTTGAAAACACAAGACCTTCTATGTCTACTAAAATACAATGAAATTGTTGGGTTAGATGCTCCTGCATCAAACTACCAAGGTTAAAATAATCATGATCTTTAGATCATGTGCTCCCAATCTTTGTCCTCCTAGATCCCATACTTTGTTCTATAATTTGTCTTTTGTTGCTGCTGTTATTTGTTGTTGTTCTCTAGGTCTTCACATTTTATGTTTCATTTCCCCACTAGTTAATGCTTTCACAGTTTGTTGTTATCTTTATCTTGCTGCTACTTGACCCTCTTAGTATTTTTTTCTTCTAAGGAACCTTCATCATCAATGTTATTATTCTTTCAATCTCTATGTCCAATTTATCTTTAAACGACTGTTTTTTATCTTCTCATTGAATTTGTTGGATTCTTACAACTGCCCTTTCATCCTTACCCTCTTGTGACTTTCCAAACCTCTATTCAATATCAATAAATTTACTTTCAAAAAATAAATTTTCCTCCAATTCCCCTTGTACTTGATTCCTCTCAAATACATCAATATGTTGTTCATCAATTCCAACATATTTTCCTTCCTCTTCCTTGATGATGAGCCCCAGAAATGGGTAACTATATGGGCTCATTTTTCTTATTGTTTCCATTTAATGCACCATTCTCCATTGTTTTGTGCATGTTTTTTAATATATTTATATTAATTGAGTGAATGGGAATAGTCATTTTTCCACGAAGTCTAATGAGTGTTTATTGCAGATTTTTGGACATTTTTGGACCAAGACCAGGCATTTATGAGCATATTGATAGCCAAAACTCGAAGAAACCAAGCTGAGGACTTATAGGAAGGGTGTCTCCTGCATTAATGACCCCTTCCTTGAGTTCTCCACCAGCAGATTGGAGTTCAAAGGCCAACACATCGATAATCAGAAGGGCAGCCGAGCAGGTTTAATGAAGTTGCTATTATCTGCAAGTTTTGATAGCCGAGCTCCTAAATTTTAGGAGGACTATTGGGAGTCCTCAAGTTGTATAAATAAGAATGCCTCAGGCCTTAGTAGGTTAGCTAATGAAAAATCTATTTTCGCACTTTAGTGCAGCTCTGCATTCAATGCATTTTCCAGCTCTTTTTGTAAACAATTTTCTAATATGATTAGTATTTTTTGATCAATGAAGATGAATTCAGCCTTGAACCAGAAATGATCTTTCTAAGGGGGCTATGCCCAACCCAAGTGCCTAGTACCTCCTTCTTGTATTTATATGTGTTTTTCTTGCATTCGTGAAATAATTTATGTTATTTAGATTAAATCTTGCTTGATTACTTAGGTTGTTTTTGATGATTAGAATAATGTTTCTTGCATCAGGTTGATTAGTTAGTTTGCTGCAATAATAAAAAAGATCCACAAAAAGGCTACCAAGTAGGCTTTGAGCTCCTTTCTCCCTCCTTGGGATCATGAATTGAGACGCAAGCACTCTTGCTGCCACCAAAACATTGTTTTTGCTTTCCATTGCAATTGCTAGTGTGTGAATTCGAGTTGGAAAAGTTGATATCAGTTCGATTTACATGCTTTGATTTTCCTTGTTCAGTTTTCATAGCTTTCTCGTATCATTTCCTATCCATAAAATTCTGCTCTGCACTTTTCTAGTTTCTATGGAAGAATTAGGTTAAAATAGGTAAAACTTTGTTTTTTTAATTCTTTTTGAATCGATATTTAGAAGTAGGTGTGCAACTCACTTGAATACCATCCTAGCTTATCATCCACTCATCACCCAACCTACTCCAGTCCATTTCTCAAGGTTTTCTCCACTCATTCGCCACACTTTCCCAAACAACCCTCATTTCTACATTTTTGTGCAAAATCGCTTTCTTATCCTTTGAACTAGTCTAGCCATCTCCTTCATGTGTGATCTTCATTGGCAGAGTCCTATACCCTGTAACACCCTCATCCAACTTTCATTTTCCTTTTCCCACCATTTTTCCTCCTCCAAACCTCCAAAAATCACTTTCGGCCTATTCTTGTAGAACTTCCTGTAGATCCCCTGTAGACTTCCTGTAGAAGTTCACACGAGCGACTTTTCAAAATCTGATTGCAATGGAATTCTCCAAAAGGGTTCTAGCGACTCCTTAGTCCTCTCCACACCTTCATCATCATCTGCAACAACCAAATCCATCTCCTTTCACCACCAAACCTCTGCATAGTCAAATAGTTAAAACACAACCATAATAATTCCGCATAAAATTGCTCATAAGTACAAAAAGATGGTTCTGCCACATTTTCCTTCAAAAGTAGCTGAAGCACATGTAGTTTACCTGGAAGGTAGTCCATTGCATCCATTTCATTAGTTTCATCTCTTTTTCTTGCAAACGTAGGGTTAGTGGGTAAAACTAGGGTTTGCATTTTCTTTCAGCTTTCATCCTCTTTCTGCAAGTATAATAGCCTCTTTTGAGTTAGCTTTCTTCCATCACAATTAGAAGCTTCTTTTGACAACTCATAGAAGTTGGCTTGAGCTCCTACAGAACTTGTGTCAACTGATCAAGTGACAGCCTGCAGTAAGAGATAGTACTTGTGCATACAACATTGTCTCTTCCAAGTTTGTTACGAACTACCGGGTTGATAAAAGTAAAGAAGGGAGTCCCAGGAGTTGCAGCGTTATTGTTGCAATACTAGAGCCCACCATCTTTTTGGCACCATTGTCGGGGAAGCATCAGAGTATTTGTGATTACTTCTTTTCTTCTAGTTTCTACTGCAACATTTTGCTAAGTAGTTTATTTCAGAAAGCGTAAATTAGACATTTCTTGCTTTCATTTCAATTTTGTAATTTCATTTCAGCAAGCGTAAATTAGTCATTTCCTACTTTCCTTTTTATTCCACAATTTCATTTTAGCAAACATAAATAGGGCATTTCCTGCTTTCATTTCAATTCTTCAATTTCATTTCAACAAAATAGTCACTTGCTACTTTCATTTCAATTCTGCAATTTTCATTTCAGCAAGGTTTATTGTAGTTAGTTGCAATTTGTTGTTCAATCAATTTTAGTTTTGCAGGTACAAGTAGAGGAAAAAAAAAGAAATCCAAAAAAAGAGATTCTCTTTAATGCCTCGTAGGAACAGAGACAATTCAGTAAAATTCCTACCCAACACCCCCAACACATCTCTAAGTCACCCTTCTCTCTTCTTTGGTGGCATTATCTAGAAGAACCTATAGGTGAACCTCCAGAGATATACGAAGATCCTATAACAGAAGAAGAGCATAAAAAAAATCATCCTGAGACCATGGTTGAAAATACAAACAATATAGAAAATGGGGAGAGAATCGAAGGAACCTTTCCCATCTGAGAGACCAATGGGGACACAAAGATGAAAAACATAAGTCCCTCAGCCTTACCTCACTTCCATGGATTGACTATTGAAGACCCTGATACCTTTTTGTTTGATTTTGTTGTCCTTTGTCGAACATATGACTATGCAGAAGATGAGCAAATGTTGAAACTCTTTCCCTCTACCCTCAAGGATGCAGTACTCCGTTAGTTCATGGGGTTACCTGGAAATAGTATCACAACTTGGTCTCAAATGCAGCGAGCCTTTAACAACAAATACAGGGATTACTGTAGGTCAAAGGAAACAAAGGAAGAAATCTTTTGGATGACCACGGGAAGTGATAAATCTTTAGAAGACTATGTAGAGAGGTTTCAACTCAGTTTTAAAAGGGGCAAGTGCACACTTGACCCTGAATCTCTAAATTTGGTTCTACTCCAAGGATTCCCTGAAGACCTTCTGGATACACTCCATTTGCTGGCTAGGGGAGACATCTACTAGCTACCTTATGATGACATAAAGACTGTGTTTAGAAACCATTCTAGGGCAGCCGGAAAGAGAGGTAGGGGAATTCAAATTTTAACCAGTGCCCCCTTATCCAAAAATGAGTTTGCAAATCAGATGGAAGATTTCAAAAGCGAGATGAGATAGACCATTGCCATGCAAATGGATACCTTGCGAATCCAAAAGAAGCAAGAGGAAGCTGAGAGGGCTTTGGCCATCTTTTGTCCTAGATGCACCAGAAAGCATCCTAAGAAGGAATGTCCATTTCACTCTATAGAAGTGTGTTTTGTGTGTGAAGCGGACAATCCTACCAATCAGTGCCCATCCTTACCCGAATTTAAAGCTATGTACCAAGGGGCTGAAGGAGCCACTAAACCACTCTACTTCATGAACCAAAACAGGCCACATGGACCTAGACCTTACTAGTAAGGAACGTAAGGGACACTCTAGACTTATTACAACCCCAATCAATCCACTCACATACCTTTGTGGGGTCCCCCTACTCATCCTTCCTAGTCCACACCCCCTCCTTGGTTATACCCATCTCAATGACATACTCAACCTATTGCTCATTCATTTCATTCTCATCCTCAGCAGCAACCTTAGTGGAATGCACCTCATCAAAGGTGGAGGCCCCAATACAACTTTCTTCTCGCTCTTTTGCCTCCACCACCTGCTCAACCACAACCATTACCTCCTACTCCTCCAACACAACCCCAAATACCTTCTCAACTGAACCTGAACCCCAATAATAGACAAGCCCAGTAGGTATATATTGGAGAAACGACATGCCCTACCTATGCTGTGGAGATTCAGGAGATCAACCTACAATCTGGGAAGGTCCTCCTAGACAGCCAACCTCCTCCTAAGGAGGATGAAGAAGAGAAATAGGAAAGTGAACCAAAATCCATTCCACCTTTTCCTGAGAGACTAATTGGAACCACACAACCGACCCCAGAAGAAACTGAACTTCTGGGAGAACTGAAAATGTTATGTGTAAAAATACCCCTTCTCCAAGCCATAAAGGATGTGCCCATATACAACAAGATGATCAAGGAGAAGTGCTTTAAACACCCAAGACAGTGAAGGAGAGATGCCCCAACTATCAATGTCATAGGACAACTATCTGATCTGATGTTGGGGCAGGCAATTTATCTGAAATATCTAGACCCTAGGAGTCCAGTAGTCGATGTCCACATCAATGGCACCATAATCCCCCATACCTTGATTGATTTAGGGGCTGCCATTAATGTGATGTCCAGGGACACTATGCTCAAGCTCAACCTTCAGGGCTCCCTAAGAAAGACCTCGACAGTACTGTAGTTAGCAGACCGATCCATCCTGACCCCCGAGGGGATTGTGGAAGATGTCATGGTCCCTATTTATTCCTGGGAGTACCCCGCTGATTTCTTGGTTCTCCAACCAAAGGCAAAGCTCACTGTGTATCCTCTCATCCTGGGAAGACCTTGATTGGCTATTGCAGATGCCTACATCAGTTGCTGAGCTGGGAACATGACAATTAAGAATGGGCATATGTCCAAGCAGCTACTCCTCTATCCTCCTACCCAACCTCTACTGGAACATGATTTAACCCTCTAGTTGGAGGAGGAAGACGAGGATGAGGTCTACTCTGCACCATTATGTATAGTAGAAACTACCATGGGGGGTCCACAAACCGAGGATGATCTTATTGAAAACATGATCCAAAATCCACCCCCCAATGAATTACCATTAGAAGAGTTGGTGGAAGAAACCTAAGCCAATGCTTCAATTGATCTCTATGTGGCTGACTCGACCTCTCTTCGAGTTAAGAATGTGGAAGTTGGCCCAGAAAGAACCTTGAGGATCAACTTAGCCCTATCCACATCTCAAGAGAAAGAGCTATGTAGCTTATTTAAGAATCACTTTGATGCTTTTGCTTGGAGTTATAAGGAGATTAAAGGAGTCCACCCTTCTGTTTGTATTCATCACACTTACATCAAGGAAGATTGTCAGCCAGTTATGCAGCCTCAAAGGAGGATGAATCTAGCCATCAAGGACATTGTCAAAGAAGAACTGCAAAAGTTGTTGGATGCAAGATTCATCTACCCCATCTCTGACAATGAATGCGTTTCTCCTTTGGTGCTAGTGCCAAAGAAAAACAGGAAGTGGAGAATCTATGTAGATTATCGGGAACTAAACAAAGCCACCAAGAAGGACCATTTCCCTTTGCATTTCATAGAGAAAGTATTAGATGGCCTGGCAGGGAAGAAGTTTTTGTCTTTCTTATATGGGTTTAGCGAGTACAACCAGATCCGAATCAGTGTGGAAGACCAAGATAAGACCACCTTCACTTGTCCATGGGGTACCTTTTCCTACCGCGTCCTTCCCTTTGGGTTGTGTAACACTCTTGCCACTTTCCAGAGAGCAGCACTGAGCATATTTGCTGAGCTGGTTCATGATTGAGTGGAAATCTATGTGGATGACTTTACCCCTTAGGGTTCCAACTTCCAAGAAGCATTGACTAACCTGGGAAAAGTTTTAGCCAAGTGTATTGAAATGAACCTATCCCTCAGTCCAAAAGAATGCGAATTCCTGATGACTGAAGGGACCGTGCTAGGTCATACAATTTCTCAGCAAGGATTACAAGTGGATCCCAACAAGATTGCTATTATCCAAAGGGTTCCATCTCCTCAAAAAGTAAGAGATGTTCGGAGTTTTTAAGGTTTAGCAGGGTATTATAGAAGATTCATTAAGGATTTTAGCAATCTATCTTCTCCATTGTTTGGTCTTTTGGGGAAAGATGTTGATTTTATATGGACTAACGACTGTCAAGAGGCTCTGGATGCCTTGAGAGGTAAGCTGGTAACTGCCCCAATCCTGAGAGGTCCAAACTAGGCCCTACCTTTCCACATTCACACAGATGCCTCGAACAAAGCTATAGGAGCAGTCCTAGGATGATTTGAAGAGAAGCTATCATATGCCATATAATTTGTCAGTAAAAACCCATCCAAGGCAGAATTAAACTACACGGTAATCGAAAAATAGCTCCTAGCTATAGTCCATTCCCTAAACAAGTTCAAACACTACATCATCAGTTATCAAACATTCGTACACACTAACCATGCTGCAATTAAGTATTTGATGAATAAACCAGATGTAAACGATCGTATCATTAGATGGTTACTTTTGTTGCAGCAATTTGATTTGACTATTGTTGATAAGCCTGGTAAGCAAAATGTTGTTGCTGATTTTCTATTTAGACTAGATCTGCCTACAAGTGAAGAAGGAATGGTGGATGATCAAATGCCAGATGAACACTTATTTTCTATTTCAGTACTCTCTCCATGGTTTACTGATATAGAAAATTACTTGGTTTCAACACATTTTGCACCACACCTGTCCTCCAAAGAGAAGAGCAAGATCGTGAGGAAAAGTGCCCCATTCACTTGGATTGAGGGAAACCTTTTCAAACTTGGCCCAGATCAGATTTTGAGGTGATTTGTGAGGGAGGAGGAAGTCTTTGACGTCCTCTTAACCTGTCATGATGGACCTTGTGGGGGACACTTTGCAGCAAAGAGGATTGCTTTCAAGATTTTGTAGGCAGGTTACTATTGGCCCACTCTCCATTAGGATGTCAAGATATACATCAGCCAATGTGATAGATGTCAAAGGATGGGGAAACCGACTCCAAGGGATGAGATGCCCCTGCAACCTCAAGTGACTTTTAAGCCATTTGAGAAGTGGGGCATGGACTTTGTGGGCCCTATCAACCCTCCTTCAAAATAGAAGTCTTACATCATTGTGTGCACAAACTACCTGACAAAGTGGGCAAAAACAAAGGCAATCAAAGCAGCAACAAAGGAAAAAGTAGCTCAGTTTTTAAGGGAAAATATCTTCTACAAGTTTGGCTACCCAAGAGAGTTAGTTACCGATCAAGGGAGTCAGTTTACCTCCAATTTAGTTGAAGACCTACTCACACGCCACAAGATTAAGCACAAAACATCCACCCCTTATCACCCCCAAGCAAATGGATAGGTGGAAGTCATTAAAATAGCTTTGGAGGAGATTTTGACTAAGGTGGTGAGTAGCAGCAGAAAAGATTGGGCAGACCGATTGGTTGAGCCCACTTGGGCCTATAACATTACTTGGAAAACTACCACAGGTTTCACACCCTATGAGATGGTCTATGGGAATAAGGCTTTGTTGTCCATAAAATTTGAATATAACACATTAAGGCTGGCAGCTCAGCTGGACCTAGGCCTCAGCCATGCACAAAAAGAAAGATTGCTTCAGCTAAATGGATTAGATGAACAAAGAACATAGGCCCTCCTCCACTCAGAGGTAGTCCAGCTTCAAAGAAAAATATGGCATGACTATCACCTCAAAGAGAACCAATTCAGCAGGGAGATTGGGCGTTGTTGTATGATTTAAGGTACAAAGATTTCAAGGGAAAGCTAATAACCAAATGGCTGTGACCATATACAGTGGAAAAATGCAATGACAATGGTTCAGTCCTTATCCGGACCATTGATGAAAAAGCCATCCCCATGATCATCAATGGGCATCGATTGAAAATCTACAGGAAGCCCCTTTCTAAGTAGGAATTCATTGAAACTCTGGGTAAATAAGTGCTCGTAGTGGAGCAGGTCCCTGTCTCCACTCCACCTACACCCTGAGAAAAAAAAAAAAACAGAAAAAAACAGAGAAAAAGGAAAATGGAATAAAATATCCCTGGGTGAAAACTTCGTGGAGGTTCCCAGGATAGGCAGTGAGGGTGAAAACCTCCTGGAAGCACCCCAGGTCTCTCAAAAAAAAAAGGGAGAGAAAAAGAAAAAAAGAAAAAAACATAACTTCTTTTGAATAAATTGCAGGTTGCAGGAGGGTTGCACAAGAGGAAAAGACATGATAGACTACATGCACTCTTTACAGTCCATCACCCCAATACTGTTATCCTTTCCCAAGTTTTTGGCCTCATTTGTTTTGGAATTCTGCATCCTACAGGAAACTCTGTGTTTTCTACAGGAGGATCCTATAGAAATTACAGGAAGGCCAAAATCTGTTTTAAAATAGAACATGAGGGTTGGAAATTTGTCTTCCAGCACTGTGAACCTCTTTACCACCATCCATCTTCCCATTCCTCCATTTCATCCCTGTATACCGACCTGTCCACTCGTTTTTGTCGCTGCACAACCACATACAGATATTATGTTTCTGTCATCCTCCAAACACACAACAAAAAGAAAAAATGACAAATCAAGGCAGCAGTAGATTCACTCATCCCTACCTGATATCCTCCAGCTATGATTTCTTCTCAGTCGAGGCCTTCTTCAACAGTTTTAGCCCTGCTCACGTATTAGCTTCAATTTCAAGAGGAGAAGCAGCTACAGGAAATCCTACAGGATTCCTGTAGCGACTGATCCCTTTGAAGAACATATTGCAGAGACAGGGTCAGCGTCGCAAGTCGTATGAAGAGCAATGTTTGAATGGGAGATCATCGAAAACACCAAGGCTGAGAATGTAGAGCACAAGTAGCAACAACAACGGGAAAACGAAGTGCCAAAATTTGAAATATGCATAACACACCAGCGACTGAGCACGTAAGTGCCTAAACCTATTCTTTGATTGCATGAATAATATTTCAAAACTGCATGAACTATGGAATGGTCAATTACGTGGAATCGATGGCCAGCCAACTAGCCACCCTCATTCAATTCACACCCTTTCATAGAATTTAGTTGAGCCACGTCCAAATTCAAACTGCTTATTAGATACGCAACCATCACGTGCGGCATGTCAACTTGGGAAGAAGGAATTTCAAACTGATAGTGGTGGTGGCAGATAATGGGAGTAAGGGAGGTGATGGAGGTTAGGTGACGTGAGGAACTATAATGACACTGGCATCAGACCAATGGTTCAAATGGGGATAACATACCCATCTGGCCACCTCATCTCCTCACCGTGGGTTACACCAACAATTAAGTACAATGCACTCCAAGCTTCCACCACTCTTTTGGTTCATTTGCATGTTACAAAGCTCTCGACTGCAGCGTTCATCTACCACCTTCAGAGCAGCGAACCAATCGTCCTCTGCTAGCTTTCTGTCAATTTTTTGGAACCCTCTTGCCTATCGAGCTCTACAGGAGCCCTGTTGCATTCTATAGGAAGCTGGAAAATTTCTACAGGAAAGGAAAAGAACAGCCAGCAAAAGGAAAACCAGGGATTTTTACCGGAATTCAAGCTCAGAATGAGGTAGGCTCGGGAAACCTCCCTGCATATGACTTATTTGTATAAGGTGGTGGATTAGAAACACAGAATTGGACTGGAAAAAAAGAAGAATGAAGTTTGAAAGTCTGTCTGCATATTTTCCTTGAGTTCTACACAGTTCTCTGTTTTCTTCTCTATATTCAAATTCTGTCTTATTCTTTTTCATATTTTGCTAAAAAGAAAGCACTTGCAATCATAGAAACTAGCCTGTGTGAAAAGAATTGAAATTGCATATCTGTCTATTCTTTGAAAGAACCTGTGTTATTTATCCTATGTTCTGTACAAGAATATATATTTTCTCTCCACAAACAGAAAATCAAATTTGGGGTAAGAGTAGTTTGAAACAAGGGAAATATTGCAATTTGGTGTTGTGGGAAGGAGCACTGAAAATCCTCATACAGTTCAAGAAAAGGAACAAAACTCAACTATCCCTCTGTCTCTGATTTTCTTTGAAATTGTTATTTTTCTCCTCAGTTAAGCACGTCAAAAACTACTCAGCACCATGCTAGGAGGGTTTATGAGGAAGGAGCCTTTGAAATCCAGCGAACTACATGAGCATCCTAAGGTGGTCGCCCTCTTCACTAGGGCTAATTGGATGATTTTCATTAAAAGAATACATGGATGTGATGATGAGGTAACTAAAGAATTCCTGATGGCCTTAAGACCCCATTTGAAAACACATGCCATAGTCGTTTTTACGGGTTTGTCCCTAGAACTCGCCCCTGATTTTATCAGCCAAATTACAGGCCTTCCAACTAGGCTCCCTTGGAGCAAGAAGGAAAATGCATTGGGAGAAGTGACCAAGAAGACATTTTTTCAACCTGGGGAGGATCCTGTAGAGGATAAAAATGGGGTTAGAAGGACAAGCTTACCTCCTCCATGGGATGAAGTCAGCTACCAAATTATGAAATATATCACTTGTGAAGGAAGGTTCAACATTGTTTATGGTTATCACTTCAGATTACTACATGAATTGAGATATGGGATGAACCTGCCTCTAGTTAAAAACATGAGTCTCACATATTTCCTCCTCCAGTCTCTAATAGAATGTAGTACCAAACTAAATGCAGGAGTCCCAGACCACTTGGCCCACCATGGGCTCATCAAACTATTGGTGGAAGATGCCTTACATACATATATCATTCCCATAGCTTGGGACATATTCAGAAATATGTCCAGAGATGATGATATCAAAACTTTGGCTGAGGATATCAGCCCATCTGGCAATAAGGAAGAGGAAGAGGAAATTGAGGAAGAAGTGCATGAAGAGACACCAGATATTTAGACAGAGGAAGAGCAGGAAACAGAGGAGGAATAGGAAGTAAAAGAGAAACTTGAAAAACCCATAGCAGAAAAGAAGATATCCCCAAAGACAGAGAAAAGGAAAAGAACAAAAAGTGAGAAGAAAAAGCCTAAGAAAGTCCAAAAGAGAACTGCCACAAGCAAGACAAGAACCTGGAAAGAAAAACCATTGCCAGAAACAACAAGCATGGAAAAGACAACAGAAGATGAAGGCGAGTGGTAGTAGGAAGAAACATCCCTTGAGACATTAGCAAAAGAAGCAGCGGCTATGTTGGCTTCCTTAAGCACTCCAACAAAACAAAAAGGAAAAAGTGAAAGAGAAGCATCCATGTACTTTAAAGCCAGAAGGAGCACTAGGATAAAGGTGGGCAAGCCCCAGCCACCATGAAAAGAACCTATAATAATTGAAGATGCCCCTACTGAGAAAAAGGAGGAATCCCCCTCCAAAATATCTATCACTTATGAGAGAGGAAGTCCCAAAACTTCCACCTAAAAGGAAAGAATCGGATGATGAACACCAACATAGTTCTATAGGAAGCTAAGACCTCTCTACAGGAAATCCTATCCAAGCTAAAGGAGATTGAAAAAATGGAAGAGGAGGCAGCAAAATAGTCAAATGAGGAAGACAAGACTAAGGAGATACCAGATCCAAGTCCTCAACCTAATTTGGGCTCATATTACAACTTGCTAGCTGGTGGGAAGATCATTGCATAGAAATTCGCTATACCACTTTTCTTTGAATTAGAGCAAGAAAGAATTAGAACACACACTTCGATGAAAATTGCTAAATCCAGGGGAGTTGCAGATATAGGCCACATGGAAGAACAACAGAAAGAATTGAGAAAGGAGTTGGCAATGGTGAGACACACTGAAAGCATTAAAAAAGCCCAGCTACAGGGGGAAAATGCACTACTGAAAAAGCAGTTACAGCAACAATAGATTCAAAGGGCAGACATAACACAAATTTCTGAAGAGCAGAAACTACAAGAAGGTCCCCTAGCAGGATAGGAAACAACATAGGAACAATAGCCAAGGGAAGAGGCACAACCTGAGGTCGAAATGATGATAAAGCAGCAGCAACAGAGGGAGTCTCAAGAAGCAACCGAAATACTAATGCTAAAATAGCAGTTGCATGAGAGAGAAGCCCAGATGGCCTGCATGGCCAGCGGGGCAATGGAAGCCTTGCAATGTAGACAACCAGCCAGATCTTATGCATTGTATGTTAAAGATCAATGGCTCCAGTTTCAAATCAAAACCTTGGCCCATAGGGGCACAATCCCTTTCCAACATTATGGTCAGTTCATGCATCTGTGTGCTACTAGTTCAGCTAAGGACAAGGCCAAATTAGCAGAGTATTACTTACATAATTTGGCACTCCCTAATATGAACTTTTGGGACCCCAATGCTGCATTAGGAGATGTACAAATCATGGCTATGGCTTCTTGGATGAGCCATGAGGAACAAAGGGCAGTGGAAGTTCAGCAGATCATGGCCAAAGAACTAAATGAGCCCCTGCTAATCAGAGTAGAACCAAAAGACCCCTCAGCTATATATGCTCATCAACACCTTGCCAATAACCCTCGAGTTCTCCCAGATTATGTCGAAAGGCAAGCACAAGCCATCACCCATTTTGAGGACATGGAAAGATTATTCGGTGATGATGGTCTTCATGCTTGTATGAGGAGATGGAATACAGTATCCTATAGCTTAAAGATCAGGGAGTATCACACCCCAACCAGAATGAGGGAGGCTTTGTCAAGAGTGCCCCTTTATAAACAGTCAATGAAAAACCTGAAAGCCAACTAGATTGGCCTCAAGTTCAATCCTCCACTACTCTTAGGACTACTGGAAGGGGTTAAGGAAGAAGAAGAATAATAGCAGTGGGAGGAAGTAGACAGAAAGGCAGGATTTCATGACAGGGAAGAAGACATCACCTCAGAAGCATGGGATGTTAGGGAAGCAGTTAAGGCCATCAAGGATGAAGAGCTGGATTAGTTGCTCAGAGGATGAGCAAACCATTCAGCAGGGGGGTGATGATGAGCCCTAGAAATGGGTAACTATATGGGCTCATTTTGCCTATTGTTTCCATTTAATCCACCATTCTCCATAGTTTTGTGCATTTTTTTTAATATATTTATGTTAATTGAGTGAGTGGTTATAGTCATTTTGCCACAAAGTAAAATGAGTGTTTATTGCAGATTTTTGGACATTTTTGGACCAAGATCAGGCATTTATGACCAGATTGATAGCCAAAACTCGAAGAAACCAAGCTGAGGACATATAGGAATGGTATCTCCTACATTAATGACCCCTTCCTTGAGTTCTCCACCAACAGCTCGGAGTTCAAAGGCCACCACATCGATGATCACAAGGGTAGCTGAGCAAGTCTAATGAAGTTGTTGTTATCTGCAAGTTTTGGCAGTCGAGTTCCTAAAGTCTAGGAGGATTGTTGGGAGTCTTGAAGTTGTATAAATAAGAATGCCTCAGGCCCCAGTAGGTTTGCTAATGAATAGTCTATTTTCGCACTTTAGTGAAGCTCTGCATTTAGCTTATTTTCGAGCTCTTTCTGTAAACAATTTTGTGATATGACTAGTATTTTTTTTATCAATGAAGATGAATTCAGCCTTGAACCAGAACTGATCTTTCTAAGGGGATTGCAGCTTTTGGGGTTGGGCCCAACCCAAGTTCCCAGTACCTCCTTCTTGTATTTATATGTGTTTTTCTTGCATTCCTGAAATAATTTTTGTTATTTAGGTTAAATCTTGCTTTATTACTTAGGTTGTTTTTGATGATTAGAATAGTTATTCTTGTTTCAGGTTGATTACTTAGTTTTCTACAATAATAGAAAAGATCCACAAAAATGCTACCAAGTAGGCTTTGAGCTCCTTTCTCCCTCCTTGGGACCATGAATTGAGACGCAAGCACTCTTGTTGCCACCAAAACATTGTTTTTGTTTTCCAATGAAATTGGTAGTGTGTGAATTCGAGTTGGAAAAGTTGATATCAGTTATATTTACATGCTTACATTTTCTTTGTTCAATTTTCATAGATTTCTTGCATCATTTCTTGTCCATAAAATTCTGTTTAGCACTTTTCTTGTTTTTAGGGTAGAATTAGGTTAAAATAGGTAACACTCTGTTTTTTTAATTCTATTTGAATCAGTTCTTAGAACAGATGTGTAGTTCACTTGAATGCCATCCCAAATTCTCATCCACTCATCACTCAACCTTCTCCAGTCCATTTCTCAAGGTTTTCTCCACTCATTCGCCACACTTTCCCAAACAGCCGTAATTTCTACATTTTTGTGCAAAATCGCTTTCTTATTCTTTGAACCAATCCAACCATCTCCTTCATGTGTGATATTCATTGACAGAGTCCTAGACCCTCTAACACCCTCATCCAACCTTCATTTTCCTTTTCCCATTATTTTTCCTCCTCCAAACCGACAAAAATCACTTTTGCCCTGTTACTGTAGAACTTCCTATAGATCCCCTGCAGACTTCCTGTAGAAGGTCATGCAAGCGATTTTTCGAAATATGATCAAAATGAAATTCTCTAGAAGGGTGCTAGGGACTCCTTAGGTCCTCTCCATGCCTTCCTCATCATCTACAACAGTTAAATCCATCTCCTTTCGCCACCAAACCTCTGTATAGTCAAATAGTTAAAACACAACCATAATAATTCTGCATAAAATTGCTCAAAAGTACAAAAAAGATGGTTCTTCCACATTTTCCTTCAAAAGTAGCTTAAGCACATGCATTTTACCTTGACAGTAGTCCATGGCATCCATTTTAGTACTTTCATCTCTTTTTCTTTCAAAAGTAGGGTTAGTGGGTAAAACTAGGGTTTGTTAGGGTTTACATTTCCTTTCATCTTTCATCCTCTTTCTACAAGTAGAATAGCCTCTTTTGAGTTATCTTTCTTCCGTCACAATTAAAAGCTTCTTCTGACAACTCATAGAAGTTGGCTTGAGCTCCTAGCAAACTTGTGCCAGCTGATCAAGTGACAACCTGTAGTAAGATCTAGTACTTGTGCATACAACATTGTCGCTTCCAAGTTTGTTACGAACTACTAGGTTGATAAAAGTAAATAAGGGAGTCCTAGGAGTTGCAACATCATTTCTGCAATACTGGATCCCACCACTTGACAACCCTAAGTAATTGTCCTTCACTTCCTTGACGGATTCTGACAATCAATTTAATTTCCTCAAGCACTGCATCTTCATGCTTTTCATTTTCCTCATTAGTATGTTCGACCTGGCAACTTCTAGTCTTCTTCAGTTGTAAAACTGACTCTTCAACTTCAAACATGTCTCTGTCATTTTCATCAAATCCTGTAACCATAAAACAAGTATTAGAATTAAAAATATAAGGCCTCATTACCTTCTCTTTCTCTGGCAACATCTAAGTATGCCGCTCTAATTTTTCCTCCTCTATCAGCACATCAATATGCTGATTCAACCGCTCTAAAGAATTCTCTAAAGGACTCTTGAGACTATCAGCAAGTCTCTCTACCACACCATCTGTTTTAATGATGTCTTTCTGCTCTTGGTTACTATAGTGAACTCCTTATTTTGTAGTCACACTGTTATACTTAGAGTTTTCCAACAAATACTCATGTAATTCAAGTTCTCTTTGACACTGCATAAGTATTTCATCATCACTTATAATTCTTGCATTTTTACACAATTTATCGCTTTGAAAATTACAAAGTTCAACAGTCTAAACTGCTGCTTCACATATCAGCTCTTCAGGCTGAACCTCATCTCCTTCTTTCATAAGAAATTGTTCTTGTGTTGTAACAACTTCAAACATAAATGTATTTCTAAATTCTTTCTGCTACAATAATTCATTGCTTTACTCATTCAAGAGACATTCTTCATGCTTCTTCACTTTAGAGTAATTATCTTTTCAAAGATACTCTTCCATACTTTTGATAGCTTTGAAAGACTGCTCATCTTCTACAAAACCTGTAATCACATCAAAATTATTAAATTAAAAAATACAAGGTTTTACATCCTCCTGCTAATCTGAATATGTCGAACAGTTCAAGGAATAATCAATAATTCCTTCCTCAGCAATGTAAACTTCTTGATGTCTTGAATTCTCGCAATAATTCATCAGATCTTTCACAGATCTTTAGCCTTCATCTTTACCCAGAACTTCACCCCTTTCTACTTCACAAATGGAAACTTCCATTCTCAACTCAGCTTCTCTGATTTTTTCATATTTCAATTTAACGTTCATTACATGTTCAAGCTTCATCAACTATTCTGCTAAATGCATATTCACCTGCTAATTTCTCTTCTCTTGTAGCCTCTACCAATTTACTTTCTTCCTCATGACACAACCATGCCTCTGGTCTTCTTTATTTATCAGCAACATCTCCATCAATATCTCAAGATGGAAATTTATCAGAGATTTTCCTCTGTCAATTCCCTCTTGACTCATTCTCTTTCCATTTGTCTTGGCATCCTCCATCTTCACTTTTCATCTACTGTGGTCTTCCTCATAACCTTCGTTATCTCTATTATGACTATCAATAGTCATCTTCTTCTCTATCTTCATGAGTTCCTCACTCACTTACTATGAGTTATACTAAAGCCTCTATAACAACAAGTCCTCCCTGCTATCACATAGCACATCAAGCTCTCCTTTGTACTTGGTCTTTTGGAAAGCACATTTTTCTCTATTTTCCTGAACCTCTTTGATCACTTCTCTCTGCTCCTTCTAGGCTTCAACTCATCTGCACCTTTTAAGAACACAATTGTCCTCTTGTATTTTAAACACAAATGAAATTCAAGGTTCTGGCCACCTCTTCTTTCACCTAGAAATTCTTACCAGCTTTCTTCATTACTGCTTCTTTTCTTTTGCTGAGATACCCTCTTTTGTCTACAACCTGAATTCTTCAAACACAATCTTCAAACAAAATTAAAACAAAAACATATTATCTCACCTTCAGGATCTTTGCATGATATTATCCTCCAATTCAACTTCACTTCGAATGGATTTTTCTCTATTTCTTTGCATGCACAAATTTTTCTACACTTTATCTCTATGTGCTTTCTGTTTATTAGATTCAAAATCTGATCTCCTTTCACCTGTATACATACCTTCAAAATAACTCGGTTTTAAATTTTCTCAAAGAATTCTTACACAAAGAGTTTCCTTATTCAACTCTGATACCAAAAATTACGTGGCCTAAGCCACATCTACTGACATTATGGAAATAAAATTGCATGTCACACTATGTCCGAGGAATTTTAAAATTCCATACTAAATAAAACCTTCACAAGTAAAGGTTTAATGCTCCTTCAATAAACTCTATGCAGAAACAATTCATTTAACTATCCCAAGACTAAAATTTAATAAACCTTTGAGCAGAACCTTACAAACACTTCCATAATTTTTGGTTAATCTATTAATGTGGCATTAATATCTCGTAGGTTTCGACTTTGGGTTATTTTTCACCTGCGGCTTATCAACCATACCATAGTCTTTGGACCTTGTCTAAAACGCCAACCATCATCCATAATACATTTAAGCCGCTTTATTTCTATTATAACTCTTGTATAATAGAAATTACACATAAACCATTTAACCCTTCATTAACTTACCATTATGTTGATTCATATGACTTTACACATTTACCGACACTCAACCTGCACTTCAAATCTCCACTGTTGATTTCTTGCCTCAATATAATGGTGATCACGCCATATCACTCGACTACATGCATGATGGATATTAGATCGAGAGCACATGAGATAAGCTATTTTTCCTTTCCATCGTGTGCGACATGTGAACCCCTCAAGTTACTCGCGTGAAATTATAGAATACCATTTACCATTTTTTAAGTGCACGAAATACTACTTACCACTTTTAAATACTACTTTCCGTCTGTTAACACATGGCTTAATCTGATCTCTTCATTTCTTGACTTTATTTTGCGCGACTTAATCCTAGCCATATATCTCACACAATCTCATTTGTTGATCTGACTGATCCAACGATTGTACTTTATTGCTACATTATTTTGTTTCTTACTGTGTATTAGCCCATTCAGCTTTTCTACCTGTGTATTTGTTTTCACCTTATGGTCGTCAATTGTTCTGATCTCGATCTCCGCTCTCTTTCTTCATTTATTCGCGCCTTTATGATTCCTTCATAAATCCCTAGGTTTGAGGAAACCTTGTAGTTATACCTTCATTGCAGCATTAAAGGTTTTCTCTAATACTATCCATGTGAAAACCTATAATACCCTTCTCTACACTTCTTCTCTGGTTCTGCACATCTGCAAACCTATGTTACACAGAATTACTCTAATCCACACCACACAACTTAGGAATTGAATTCTTTGTCTTTATAAACAATTATTTACATAATGAATCTCTCTCTCTGGCCTGATTTTCTAATCAATGTCGTTTTTCCTTTCCTGGTCGTAGGCCTATAGTCAAACCCTATTTAATCACTGAACTCTAATTCCCTAACTCACTCTCTCTATGCCTTTTAGGCTTACATTTATACAAAAGGTTCTGTAATCCATTTCAGTTCAGATCCATAATCTTTTGAACTAAATCCTAAATATCCTCTATGTCCACTTTTGACTCAACTAATCCCTAAGGATCCTCTTTAGTTCCACAAACCATGAAACCAATTTCTAATCTAAGATTTACAATTGATTTCCAAATCTCTTAATCCCTATGGAATCTTAACTAGCCTAAATCTCTCATGTTCTCCAACATTCAGGATCATTTACAATATTCTTCACAATATCTAATTAATTCATATTCTTAATATCTCTCGTGAACTTACTTAAAGACCTTAATAATTACATTAATTTAATACACATGAAACCAACTTCCTTGAAAACACAAGACCCCCTATGTCTACTAAAATACAACAAAATTGCTTGGTTGGATGCTCCTGCATTAGAAAAATGTATCACAAGTTAGTTACCATTTTTGGCTACTATTTTCTAATGCATTTTGACTCATCAATATTATTAAAAGAAAACCATGTCACATGGAATTATCATGTTGGTGGTGTAAGGGGGGAGTGTTTCCCTCCTCCCATATGCCTTGCAGTCTTGGGGCATTACCTTGTATAGTTACATACCAGGAAGAATAGTTCTTAGGCAAAAAAAAAGGAATTTTAGGGTATACTCTAGCCCCGTTTTTTAAGTGTATATATCTTTAACTTATATAAATTTATTTTATAATTATTAGTAATAATAATTTAAAATAAAGTTGTAGTTTAGATATTTTTATAAGTTGTTTTTTTTCTTGGATATTCTATTCTTTTGATGTAAGAAACATCAAAAGAAGAGGATACACACCAATAACAAACCATAGAGAAAAAAGAAATGAATTGGACCATGTCTTGTAATGCATTGGCTGAAATTACCACTCCTCAAACAATCAATATAGAAGGACATATAAAGAAGAAAAAGGTAATAGTGTTGATTGATTTAGGAAGTACCCATAATTTTATTCATTCTAAGATAGCTAAGGAATTGAATTGCTTCCTATATCCAACACCATTGTGTCAGGTGATGGTTGCAAATGGAGGAATCATAAATTTCTCGGGAAAGTGCCATAATTTCAAGATATCCATGGGAGAATTTGTTGAACGATCCAACGCTTTCCATTGCAATGGGTAGTGTTGAAGGTGTACTAGGAGTCTAGTGACTACAATCTTTGAGTACGATAGCTTTTAATTTTCAAGAACTTCTATTGAAAAAAAAAATTCGGAAGGAAAGGAAGTTTAATTAAGGGGTATCACATGGAAAGTGGGAAAGATAATCATCACTAACAACATGAAAAAGCTTCTAAAGAAAGAATAATGAGGTGTAATTACACAATTATGTTTGCTAGAGGTTCCCTCATCGAAATCATCTATTTCTCTAGATCTCCAAAAAGTCTCCAACAATCATTCTAAGGTATTTGAGATTCCCAAAGTACTCTCACCTATTCATGATCATGATCATGCTATTCATTTGATTCGAGGAAGTATTCCTCCAAACATCAAGCCTTACAGATATCCCTGTGCCCAAAAGAGTGAAATTGATAAATCTCAAACAAAAGGGTTCAATGATGCAGCACATTGAGGACTTCCAGAAATTTAATATAAGGGTAAAAGATATTCCAGAGGAGCATAGGATTAATGTGTTCATAGGGAACCTTCAAGGATAACTTCACTTTTCCATAGAATAGAATGTAACAATAGACATATCAACATCGCAGTGAAAGACGTTTTGATGTAGGTGACCGGGTATTTCTATGACTACAACCATACAAAAAAATTTCCCTCAAGAAATTTAAGAAGGATAATTAATTATCACCAAGGTATTATGGTCCATACAAGGTGTTGCAAAATATTGGTACTATGGCATACAAATTGGAACTTCCTGCATCTTCCTCAGTGCACCCTGTTTTCCGAGTTTCATGCTTAAAGAAGGCTATAGGTGACAAGCTCCCAGTTCAAACAATATTTCCAAAACTTGACGAGGAAGGAAAAATCATATTGGAACCTGAAGCAATCATAGAAATAAAAACTCGACAACTACGAAATCGATCAATTTCGGAGTATCTAATCAAGTGGAAGAACCTACCCACTGAAGATTCCACACGGGAGGATGATAATTTTATAAGAAGTATTCAGAGCTAATCAAGCATTGAGGACAACACCTTTTTGAAAGAGAGGCGCATGTTAGGTCCCTATAATACTAGTGTACTCCCTCATTATTATTGTCATTGTAGCACCTTATTGTTATTTTTGTGCCCATGTTGTCCCCATACTGTTATTATTGTGCCCCATAGAAGCCCACTATTGTTATTGTTGTGCCATTACATTATTATGGTTATGTAGACTCTGATTATATTGTGACCCCTTAGACTCCTATATATATAAAGGAGTTCTTTTCATGTGTATCATCCAAGAATTGTTCATTTGTGTAATGTAAAGGAGGTTTCCCCCACAAAGATGTTACTTTTCAAGTCGTTGATCTATCTCTTCTATTTTGTGAGCTCATTGCATAACAACAAATCAGAGGTTGATATTTATCTCCAAAGTAGTTATTCCATTTTTTACCTTTTGATTAAATTGATTAATTGAAATGAATATCATATGAGGAAGTTTCATATGAAGTGAGTTATGGTTTTTTTAGAATATGACACTAATAATCCATGAGAATGGTCCATCCTATTGTAACAATTCCTATGTACAAATTAAGAATATCCATAATTGGAACATATATCATGTTTTACATAAAACTTCATAATGAGGTGATTGTTAATTGACCTACCCCATGGTCACTCTAATAATAATAATTTAAAATAAATTTATAATTAAGATACTTTTATGATTTTAAAACAAAGTTGTATAAATGAATTAGTTAGTTATAAAATCAAATGAAACGTGAAGAAATTTTAAGTATATATAAATGACCACATTTTTATAAGAAATTATGTTTGAAATTGTTCTCTATAATAATTTAGGTTTTGAGGATATATGTATCTATTTTGGAATAGAGCTTCCAAAAAATTAATTTAACTATCAATAGTTATGAGGTGGATGATAGACATTAACTTCCACAAAATATTTTAGAATATTCATAGTAATATACACAAATCAAGGGTTGATATTTGTCTCCAAAACAATTATGCCCTTTTTCATTTTTACTTAAATTAAGTAACTAAAAAATATCATATGACCAAGTGTCATATGAAATGAGTTATAGATTTCTTGGACATGGTATTGATAAGCCATGATCTTGGCTCATTGTATTTTAACAAAATCTATTTACCGATTAGGTATCTATATAGTAAAGTAAGGATAAATATTCATCATTTGGAATCATGTTCCATATATACACATCAATTATTTTTATTATTTAATAATAATAACAATAATAATAATAAGGTTATAATTTAATTAATTCTAATGTTTTCTTAGAAAAATTAAATATATTATTGTAACACCCTTATCCATAAATCACATTGTTACAAATAATATAACGAAAATACATTTTTTTTTCTTTTATAAAAATCCAAAACTATCATTACCCTACCGCAATACAATGGTACTTGGAATTTACATATTCAATCTCCGTGTATTTTGTATTAAAATTTCTTAACTTTTGGAACATATGGTTAATAAATGTTTATTGTATCTGACTCAATGGTAACGACACCACTGATTTATGCGAGTGATTTTATGTATCTCACATCATGGATTGCATTGACTTTCCCTGGCTCGTCCGTATGACCCTTGGCTGGATGGCTGCCAGCTGCCATAGCTCGCCCTAATCACCTGACATCTATGGTCTGGTGCATAGCACAGGGTTGGCGATGGATTCAAGGACGTGTCATGTCCCGATGGTTAGCCCTCTCCACCCGACGTTCAAGTGCTTCCCTTGCTCATTTGCTGGGTACTGCTCTAGAGGTTGCACTCTAGTTCCTTCTGCGACTTTCCTCTACAACCCATCGCTATCTATTTGTTGTGTAAGGAAGAAGGTTTCCCATACTTACCTACCTATGGACAAGCTTGTATCGAAGCTATATGCTACAACCCAAATAAGGTAAGATCTAGTTAACAATTTGAAATCTGAATTAGAATTTTGGTTCACGGTCTCTACGTTCAGTCTTGTTTTCACTGGTCATTTAGTCCTATTGTGGCATTTTGCTAATGATGTTTTAATTCCCACAGGTGCTACCTATTCATAATGTTTGGAGTCTCTATTGTTGATATTCTCTCACTTCACCTTCGTGGTCCTGGGTAAGTACTGAGGATTTTTCATGTGTTAATGGTGCAGGTATTATTTACACAGTTTTTGGTAGTTAGATGACTCTAAAAGGGTGTTAACCCCGAGACTTCGATGAAGGGTTCACCCAAATGGACAACCGGTGTGGCATCCAGACCTACCCACAATCATGCGCCAGCCGGCACAAGGCCTCCAAGTATGCAGGTTTTGTTTTCCCTAATAGTTGTTGGCCCCTCTTATCTCGAATGTGGATTTGTTCTGAATAGGTTTTTCCATTTTGTTTTCTGATTAAAATTTAGGATTGTGCTATACAAGGTCTCTATGGTCTGAATGATGAAGACACCCTTCTCTTGGGATTACATGGCAAATAAACGTAATTTAATCCTTGGGTTCTGTCTTTTTAACATTTTAAGCAATTCTCATTAACAATTTTATAAAGTGTTTTCTATTAATACAATGGAGGATTTTGTTATGATTTTATTTAGGTTCCTTTTTTATCGCTAAGTTTCTCTCTAAAATTAGTTTATGGATCGGTGAGTCTTCACTTTATGTTGTCCTCAGAACGTCATTCCAGGACATCCTCTCAGGTTCCCCTCAGAACAAATCTAAGGACTGAAACTACTAGAACAATGTTATATATATATATATATATATATATATATATATAATATATATTATATATATATATATAATATATATATATATATATATATATATATATATATATATAGATATATATATATATATATAGATATATCTATTTTTTACAACCCTGTTTCCACGGGTCTCCCATTTCTCTAATAAGAACTGTGTTTTTCTCTTAAATCGCTTATCACGTTGGGACAAATTATCGTAATGAGTTTCCATTTTCTATTATGATTCCTCGCGAGAGGTCCATCAATTAAATCCCAAAATTATAAGTATTGTAAACGCACATCTACCTTTTCCATGGGTATTTGTTAACACAATCCATTTCTATGGTTCTGTTATGCTAGGTTATCTGCCAAGGTTACAATTGCAATCACATAAACAAGTTTAGTTAGTTCTTGACCATTTCACACAATTCTGAATGTCAATTTGTGTATTCTTTCTTCCATAACTTAAGCAGAATGCCCACCTCGATTCATTTAGTATTGCTCTTTTTTTCTTAGCATTGCTTGGCTAACTTTGGGTATTCTGTTATAAGTTCAATTTTGTTTTTCTCCTTTTTTCTGAATCATTCTATGCTCAGGTTGGTGGCACAATTTTACCCAATTTTCTAATTTTGGCATACATATTTAATGCATTTAGATTTAAGTTATAGATCATGTGCATTTGTTTTTAGTTGCATTATAACATGCATGTTCCAATAGTTTGTTATCTCCACATTTTCTACATTTAAATTATATCTAATTTAAAATTCATTTAAATTGAATTTACCCCTAAATCTTAGCACTACTCTGTCAATCTGATACAGGATTAAACAAACAGTATAAGTCCAATTCTAAAATACCTATATCCTAATCTTTACACATTATTTAAACAAAATGCACTTATCGAGATTTTACTCATCAGCCATGGCGAGACTAATTTGTAATCAATGAACCTTTTTCCACCCTTCCTATGAGAACCTGGCAATCACGTCCAGAGTTCTCCACCCAAGCTCCTCTTTCACACAACCAATCAGTTATTCACATGTAGCAATTTCTTACTTGGCCTCAAGACTCCAGGTCCAGACAACAATCACTCTTACATCCTCCATGGAAGTCTTTTGGTGTTCAAACTTATTCCCACTGAATGCTCCTTTAGCTCATGGAATTTTCTTTTTCTTTCTCCCAGAGAAAAAGTCCCCTCTTCGTCCTTCTCTCTTCCTTTTGTAAAGGAATAGTAGGGGAAGGGTAACTATTTCTTTAACTAATAACTAATAACTAATAAATGCTGGGTGAAAAAGAGTTACTAAGTTTCATTAGTGATTCTTTTATAATTGCCATAGAATACCATATATGTCATAATTATTTATTTATTTAATAAAATTATTATTATTACTGAATCTAGTTACTGTCCACTTCCAAACGTAGAAACGAGAGTTCATTTCCTTACTATAAAGTAAAAACATTCAAGTAAAAGTAACTTGAAGTACTGGGATGTCACATCGTCCCCCTCTTAGGGGAACACCATCCTCGATGTTCATCTTTCTAGCTATTTCCCAAATAATTCTCGATATGCCTCCTGCATAAAAAATTTATCTTCCCAAATGGTTTCTTCTGGGTTGAAGTGCTTCCACTACACTTTAACCTGAATGATAACTTATTCCCGCAATGTTACTTCTCTCTAATCGAGTATTTGCAGGGGTTCGACCAGAAATTATCCTTCCGGTTTGACTTGCCACAAATATCATTGTTATATAATTGATGTGTACATAATCACCACACTCTAAAGTAAATAGCTCCTCAGTTATGCACACCTATTTATATGTAAGTAACGTATATATACAAAAATACGATATGTCTAGGGTCGTATACATACTTATTTAAAAGGGAAACATGTAACGATTTATGGACCCTAATGTGATAGGGCAGGGCTAGTTGGTAGGCCACCAGCCCAATCCTGCCCAAAATTTGAAATGGGCCACAAAACCAGGGAGCCAACTTAGCGCACTTCCACCACTTCAACGTACTTTGATTTGGTATAATCCATACATATACATGATATCCCACCTAAACTTCTCAGTAAGCTCTCTTTTTGTCAGCATACATTTTCAATCGATCTTGGGTGGCCTTCAAATTTTGTCGAACCCTCTTCATAGTTTTATCCATTTCCTCTAGCATATCTAGTCCTAATATCACTTTATCCTCCGAACTATTCTAGTTTGTAGGGATGGTGCATTTCCATCCATAAAGTACCTCAAAGGGGCTCATCTTAAGTGACTCATGATAACCATTCTACCAGATGTAGATATTCTTCCCATTTACTTGGTTGCTGCATCACATATATGCGCAACATATCTTATAACACTTGATTTACCCTCTCGGTTTTTCCATCAGTCTAGGAGTGGTATGAAATCTTGAAGTGGACTTGTGTACCTAACCTGATGAACAATGCTTTCCAAAAGGCAGAAGTGAACTTAACATCCATATTCGATATTATGACTTTCGGAATACAATGTAGCCTGAAAATTTTCATCATGAATATATCCACTATTTGGGTTGTTTGATACGTGGATTTAACAGGTATGAAATGAGTTGTCATGGTCAGCTTATCAACTAATACCATAATTGAGCCATTCTTCCTTTTAGATCATGTTAATCCCATTATAAAATCTAAAGTTATAGTATCCCATTTCCATTCCATAATAAGGAGCGGCTACAATAATCCAGCAGGGTGCTGCTGTTCTGTCTTAACTTGCTAGCATTCTAGACATTTAGATAGGTTCTTGGCAATATCTTTCCTCATTCTAGGCTAGTAGTAGGCTTTCCTGACAACCATCAAAAGTTATTGATAACCTAGGTGAGAAGCGTAGGGGCTTCTATGAAATTAATCTAACATGCTTTGTTTCAGAGTCTGGTGGTTAGGTACGTAAATATAGTTTTTGAATAACAACAAATTCTCAGATTTAATACTATACTTCCTTTCTTTGCTGAACCTTGCACATATTTCACTTGTTGCAATAGATAATTATATTTAGGGTTGTTTTGGGTTACCTCCTTTAATTAATCTACAAAATTAAGTTCAATTTGACTAAAAGAGATTTCGTAGAGGTGGTGCAGCTTTCTACTTAACACATTTGCCACTCTATTCTCTCTTTCCTTTTTATGTTTAATTTGAAAGTAAAATTCCCTTAAAAATGCAGTTCATCAAGCTTGGTGTGCATTCAAGGTAGGCTGATTAAAGAAACTAGTTAAGCTAGCATGGTCCTTTTCAAGTAGAAATTTTTTCCCCAATAAATACTGCCACCATACTTTTAAGGCATGCACTACTGTAGTTAGCTCCAAATCGTAAGCATAACATTTTTGTTCATGATCCTTGAGTTTACAGGATTAGTAAGTGATGACCATGTCATTCTGCATTAAAACACAACCCACACCATCTTTGCATGCGTCTGTGCAAACTATAAAATCCTCATTAGGATCTATAATTTTTAACATTGGAGCTATTGTGAGCAATTGCTTCAATCTATCGAAACTTTCTTGATAGTATTTTGACCATTTTAATGTTGTCACATTCTTTTGTAGGGAAGTAATTGGATACTCAACCTTGGATAATCCCCTTATAAATCTTCTATAATAACTAGCAAGTGCCAGAAATGAGTGTACATCTGTCACACTGGCTGGAATGAGCCAATTCATAATGTTTTTTATCTTCTATGGATCGACCGCTATACCCTTAGAAGATATGATGTGTTCTAGGTACTGAATCTAGTCTTTATAGAAACTACACTTGCTGAATTTAGCATAAAGCCAATTTTCCCTTAAGGTTTGGAGTACTATGCGAAGGTTCTCTTTATTCTCATCAATACTTTTGGAGTATATGGGAATGTCATCAATGAATATAAGAATGGATTTATGTAGATAAGAATGGAAAACCCCATTCATCATGCTCATGAAGGTTGTTGGGGCATTCATAAGACCAAATGGCAAGACCACAAACTCATAGTGGCCATAGCGAGTTCTAAAAGCTGTATTGAAGATATCTTCATCTTTAAGTCAAATTTGGTGATATCTAGATCTTAAATCAATCTTTGAAAACAATGATGCTCCCTTAACCTAATCGAAGAGGTCATTGATCGGGGGTAAGGGGTACTTATTTTTCATGGTCAACTTGTTCAATTGTTTGAAATCTATACACAGCCATAGGGTGCCATCCTTCTTTCTTACGAACAGAACCGGAGCTCCCCAAGGAGATACACTAGGTCAAATATATCCTTTATCCAACATCTCTTGCAGCTGGATTTTTAATTCAGTTAACTCAGGGATACTCATTTTGTATGTTGCCTTGGACACTGGAGCTGCTCCAGGGACTAGCTCTATGGTAAAGTTGAGACTTCTATTGGGTCATAATCTGGGAATATCTTCTGGAAATACATCCTTAAATTCTTGTACTACAAGAATTTCCTCTAGAGCTGAAACCTTGTCTTTGGGGTTTGTAAATCCCACTCGAACTGCATAGATCTGACAACCCTTACGCATACATCTAGCCAGTTGAGGGGCTGTAACAAATCGCAACTTCACTTGTCTCTTAACCCCCTGGACCTCTACCCTAGCACTATTTTTAGACCGTAAATTAATGGTATTACCCTTATAGTTTACTAAGGCCCACTGTCACTCCATCTAGTGCATTCCTATCAAAACATCGTAGGAGCTTAACAATAATATATTTAAATCTATGGTAATTTTCTGTTCTGTTAACTTTATTTCAAAGCCTTCTACTTTTGCAGAGACTTTTCTCTTTGCACCGGTAGCTAGGTGAATCAACCAAGGGTTCTTAAATTTTGAACTTTTTAGATGACATTCATCTACTATTCTGGAACTAACATAGCTCAAACTAGAACCTAGATCAATTAAAATTGAAACAGGAAGATCAGATATTTTACCTTCAAGCTCCACCATTGAAGGTTCATAATCTGCTTGACGATCGTCCAACACTTCTTTGATTCAAGGTATGTTTCATGCTACATAACCCACAATAGAAACTTCATGAATATTTGCAAGAGATTCCCGTCTCCCTCTATGATGATAGTTCTTGTAGTAATGGGGTTCCCCGCAACCCCAACACTGTAACAGTAGTTAGGGCACCTAACTAGTTTCCAGTTTACTTGATGCCTCACTTTGTCTTACATCACTCCGAGGTCTGTACTTTTGTTGATTTCAATTAACAGGGCCATTTGGTGCTTTACATCCTAAGAATTTGGTTCCTGGGTTTCTCATATTCTTGTTATTTGTAAAGTTTTTCTATCCCTTCTTACTTGGCCAACTCTTCTGCACTTCACCTTTCTATCTCTTTTGGTGATAGTAGATCCAAGCTTTTTAGACTGCTTCATCCATTATTTTTGGATTGTCAAATTCCAGTCTTTCCTTCATGAAAGCAGGTAGGTTGTTTAAAAAATGTTGGACTTTAGCCTTTTCTTCTCAGATATAAGGAATGTATCTTAGTAGTGATGTGAATTTTGTTATAAATTCATGCATCGTTCGCTGCCCTAATCTTAAATCATGAAACTCCTTTGCTTTGTCATCATAGAATCACTCTGCCAAATATCTATTCTTAAAATGCTTTTGGAATTGTTCCCAGGTAACCTCTTGCTCATTGATCTCTTTATCTGTTTTAATCTCCTCCCACCACAGGGTGGCCTTGCCTTGCAACTGATAAATTTCTAGCCTTGCTCTCAAATTTTCATCATATTCATATATTTGAAAATATTTGTTCATGTTCCGCTACTTCCTCTGTTTCACCATTATAGTTTGGTGGCTTGATCTTCTTGAATTATCCCTGAAGTTCTATTTTTTGTCTTTTTAATCCTTTTTTTCTGCAACCATTATCTGATTCCTCCTCGTTATCAGTTTGTCCCCCTTCTGTTTCCTGATGTTGTTCTTGTTGTTTGTGTGTTTCTATTCCATTTTCTCCTCCTTGACTAGGGTCTGGATTTCTCTAGTTCTATCTATTTGATAAACTTTTCATGATTTTCTCTTGTTCGAAATAGAGTCTCTCATTTTTCACTCAGTGGTTTTGCATTTATTTCCTTAACTATTGAACTGTTTCGAGTATGGCAACATTTATGCCAACATTTGTTTCTCCCAATTGAACCCATAATCTTGGATTACGTCTGGTGCTCCTTTGTGCATCAGAATAATTTTATTATTTTCCAAATTATTCAACTTGTCCTCAGTCTAGTAACCTGAGGCTCTAATACCAATTGTAACTCCCTTATCCATAAATCACATCATTACAAATAATATAATGAAAATACATTTTTTTCTTTTTTTATAGAGATCCCAAACTATCATTACCCTACCGCAATACAATGGTACTTGGAATTTACATATTCAATCTCTGTGTATTTTGTATTAACATTGCTTAACTACTGCAACATATGGTTAATAAATATTTATTACATCTGACCCAATGGTAATGACACCTTTCATTTATGCAAGCGTTTCTCTGTATCTCACATCATGGATTGCATTGACTTTCCTTGGCTCGTCGAGACAGCCCTTGGTTGTATGGCTTCCAGCTGCTAGATCTCACCCTAATCACCTGCCATCTGTGGTCCGGTGCACAACGCGAAGTTGGAAATGGATTCGAGGGTGTGTCATGTCTCGAGGGTAAACCCTCTCCACTCGACATTTAGGCGATTCCCTTGTTCATTTGCTAGGTACCACTATGGAGGTTGCACTCTGGTTCCTTCTACAACTTTCCTTTGCATCTCATTCAAATCTATCTATTGTGTATGGAAGAGGTTTCCCATATTTACCTACCTACATAGAAGCTTGTATCGAAGATATATATTGTGGCCCAAATCAGGTAAGATCTAGTTAACAGTTTGAAATCCAAATTAAAATTTTGGTTCACGGTCTCTACATTAAGTCCTTTTTACACTGGTTATTTAGTCCTATTATGGCGTTTTGCTAATGATGTTTTGATTCCTGTAGGTTTTTTCTCTTCATAATGCATGCAGTCTCTGTTGCTAATATGCTCTCACTTCACCTTCACAGTCCTGGGTAAGTACTGAGGTTTTTGCATGCGTTAATGGTGCAGGTCTTATTTATGAAGTTTTTGGTAGTTAGATGACTCTAAAAAGGTATTAACGCCGAGACTTTTATGTAGGATTTACCCAAATGGACAACGGGTGCAGCATCCAGACCTACCCACAGTCATGCGCCAGCCAGCACAAGACCTCCGGGTATGTGGGTTTTGTATTACCTATAGTTGTTTGCCCCTCTTATCTTGAATGAGAGTTTGTTCTGAACAAGTTTTCCCATTTTTTTTTTATTAAGTTAAGGACTGTGCTATACACGGTGTCTATGGTCTGAATGGTGATGACTCCCTGATCCTGGGATTATGTGGCAAATAAATGTAATCTTGGGTTCTATTTATAAGAATTTTAAGCGATTCATTGTCGTTAACAGTTTTATAAAGGGTTTTCTATTACAATGGAGGATTTTGTTATGCTTTTATTCGAGTTCCTTTTTATCACTGAGTTTCTCTCTAAAATTAGTTTGTGGATTGGTGAGTCTTCAGTTTATGTTTTCCTCAAAATGTCGTTCCAGGATGTCCTCTTGAGTTTCCCTCTGAACAAATCTGACGACCGAAAATGCTAGAACAATGTTATATATATATATTTTACAAGGGAACCCTGTTTCCCCAGTTCTCCAATTTATGTAATAAGCACTATGTTTTTCTCTTAAATTGCTTATCATGTTGGGACAAATTATGATAAGGAGTTTCCGTTTTCTATTATGATTCCTTGCCAAAGGTCCATCAATTAAATCCCGAAATTATAACTATTTTAAATGCACATCTACCTTTTGCACGGGTATTTGTTAACACAATTTGTTCCTTTGGTTCTGTTATTCTAAGTTATCTGCCAAGGTTACAATTGCAGTCACATAAACAAGTTTAGTCGGTTCTTGGCCATATCAGACAATTCTGAATGTAAATTCGTGTATTATTTCTCCATAACTTAAGTAGGATACCCACCCGATTTGTTTAGTTTTGCTTTTTTTCTTAGTGTTGCTTAGCTAACTTTGGGTATTCTGTTATAGATTCAATTTTGTTTTTCTCCTTTTTATGAATCATTCTATGCTCAGGTTGGTGGCACAGTTTTACCCAATTTGCTAATTTTGGCATACATATTTAATGCATTCAAGTTTAAGATATAGATCTTGTGCATTTGTTTTTAGTTGCATTATAACATGCATGTTTCCAGCAGTTTGTTATATACACATTTTCTACAATTAGCTTGTATCTAATTTAACATTCATTTAAATTGAATTTACCCCTAAATCTAAGCACTAATTTGTCAATCTGATATACGATTAAACAAATAGTATAAGTCCAATTCCAAAATACCTATATCCTACACATTATTTAAACAAAATTCACTTATCTAGATTGTACTTATCTAGCATGGTGAGACGAATCTGTAATCAATGAACCTTTTTCCACCCTTCTTATGAGAACCTAGCAATCATGTCCACAGCTCTCCCCTCCAGAGTTCTCCCCTCAAGCTTCTCTTTCAGCTAGCTAATCAATTATTCACATGTAGCAATTTCTTCTACTTGGCCTCAAGAGGTTATTAACATGTAGCAATTTCTTCTACTTGGCCTCAAGAAGTTATTCACATGTAGCAATTAGTTATTCACATGTAGCAATTTTTTCTACTTGGCCTCAAGAAGTTATTCACATGTAGCAATTTTTGCTACTTGGCCTAAGACTCAAGGTCCAGCCACCAATCACTCTTACTTCCTCCAAGGAAGTCTCTTAGTGTTCAAACATATTCCCACTGTGTCCTCCTTCAGCTCAACAAATTTTCTTTTTATTTCTCCTAGGAGAAAATCCCCCTCTTCCTCCTTCTCTCTTCCTTTTGTAAAGGAAGAGTGGGGGAAGGGTAATTGTTTCCTTAACTAATAACCAATAACTGATAATTGTTGGGTGAAAAAGAGTTAGTAAGGTTCATGAGTGATTCTTTTAGAATTCCCATAGAATACCATGTCTATCATAATTATTTATTTATTTAATAAATTTATTAATACTGTCCACTTCCAAAAGTAAAAACTAGAGTTCATTTCCTTACTGTAAAGTAAAAACATTCAAGTAAAAGTAACTTAGAAGTATGGGATGCCACAATTATGCAATAAGTGTTTTGATCATTATTATAGACTCATTCTTTCAATTTATAATCATTTAATCTATATAATTAAACTAATTATAAATTATATATTACTTATACAATTTAATTAAATTTATGTTCAAATTAAATTTATGTATTGATGTCCATAGAGATGCTTATTTGTTTTTAAAAAATTTATTTAATTATTAAAATTTATTAATGGAAGGTAGAAATATAGAAAGATGGTTTTTTGATTGAGGGGTATTGAGAAATTATGGTATTGTTCCATAGTATTGTAACAAACCCTATAATCTTTATGGTTAAAAAATAAAGTTATAACTTAATTAGACTTTAAGGATTTTTTTAATTTTAGTAACTTAAGTTATATTTTATTTTTTTTAAGTTAGAAAGTCATTGTATTAGAGAAATTGTACAAAGATTACATGCTTGGGGACTTGGCTAACGAGATACAATATTGAACCAAACCAAAGAGACAAAAATGAAGTCATATAAAACAATAAATGTTTTCCTTATTACAAAGGAATTCCCATCCAAATTTATCATCCATTATTTTTATCCAAGTTTTTTCAAATTATACATATCACATTGAGAATATCATAGTACCAAATTGAAGTACGTTGTACAGTGAATAAATAAAAATATAAATAAATGGAATGTATGGTAAATAAATAAAACATGTTTTTAAAGTTACTCCAGGGGTATGTAAAAAAATAAAAATATAAGTAAAGTAGATGTATGGTAAATAAATAAAAGATATTTTTATATATATGCCATAAACCTCTTTAGATAGTAGAAAACTCCAGAAAGAGGTTTTATTTAGGTGAAGTCTATGGACCAAATAACATGGGATAAATGTCATGGACCAGATAAAATATTTATAAAAGAGGTATGGTAGATAAATAAATATAAAAGAGGTATAAAGAGGTATGGTAAATAAATAAAAATATATCAAATAATATTAGAAATCAACATCTAATTATATACCAAGCCTATCAGTGAAATACCATGGTAAATAAAAGAAGTATGGTTAACTAGAGGTACGATAATAAATATAAATATAATAAAATTAGCAGATATGATAATTAAATAAAATCTCCTCATATTCTATAAAAGTCAAAAAGGAAGTTTTATTTTGGTCAAGCTTGTGGGCCAAATACCATGGGACAAATTATTATTTAATACCATGGTAAATAAATAAAAATATAAATAAACTAGAGGTATTCTAAATAAATAAAACCTATTATTATAGTTTCTCCATAATCCTCTTTATATTTACCAACACTCAAAAAAGAGGTTTAATTTAGGTGAAGCTTGTGCATCAAATACCATAGGCAAAATTGTTATTAATAGCATCCAAAAAACATTTA